>JBBKCR010032548.1:0-11530 GCA_037577295.1 Ladigesia roloffi
TTGTGGATTACTTGAGCACTGTTGTACGTCACTCTGGATAAGGGCGTCAGCTAAATGCCGTAAATGTAAATGTAAATTCAGCTATAGTTAAAATCAATCAGTCCGGGAACCCAGCCATGTGCAGATTTAGGCGTCCTTAACCATAAATGGCTTGGTAGGAGCCAGAAAATGTTTTGGAAATAGTTTTTCTGCCCAGTCTCTATTTTATAGCATCCACTTAACCATGCAATAACACTACGTAATTTTTCACAGAAATGCATCTTGTTTTGACCTTTGACAATCTCAGGAGAAGACTAATGGGGTGTCTTCTAATGGGGTAGGATACTTGCCTCTGGACTATGAGATCTTGGGTTTGAATCCTACCTCCAGCACCACCACTGGGTCCTTGAGCAAGACCCTTAACCCCAGGTTGCTCCAGGGACACTGCCCCCTGTAGTTAGGCATGGAAGCTGCTTTGGATAAAGGAGTCTGCTAAATGCCGTATATGTAAATACGATATATTGTGCATCCCTGGACACTAGAAGTCAGCGCTCATAAATTTTTTTCTATAACTTTTCTTAGCCATCTCAAACCACATCTAGCTCTTTCTTAAGGTGAAGCAGAATTGTACTTCTGGTATTGGACAAAGTATGACTTTCTGTGAGCTGTACATTACAGTAAAACTGTAACTAAACTTCACACCAGGGCTAATATTGTTAAAGCAATCATATGGAGGCCTGATCCTGGATCAGATTCCACATAAACTGGTTCTAGAATAGACCCTGAATTGTGGCGATGCATTTAAAAAAACTGGATCTCTGCTTTTTTTTGACAATCGATTACTTCAAGCAATTTCAGATAGAGTTGCTGATGTGGTTTCTGACAGTATGACTCTCTGTTAATACTGATAATATCGCTGAAAGTAGCCATCCTAAAGTGTGAATTTGTTTCTGTCTGTGACTTTGGCGGGATGATACTCTAACAGAAGACAGAGCATTTTTGTGTGAAGAAATCTCATTCTCCGGGTTAATTCCGCACAAATAATGTGAATAATTTAGGCGGGCATGAATTATTTTGCCTTGCATCTGCCCGTGGTGTTTAAGTATTAATTCCTCAATTAAACAAGCTGTAATTGAAAGAGTAGACAAACCGCTTGAAAATCTTCAGAAGGAGAACAAAATCACTGTAGTGCTGCAGTGCTTTTTCTGAAATGCCGTGGACACTTAAAGAACTCATTTCATGCAAAATGACCTCAATTTCTTGCAATAAGGGAATTCTATTGTACGTAAACAAAACACACCACACTCTCTCTCATAGATACAGTCTCCATACACAAATAAAGCTATAACATCATCTTTGAAATTCATAGGATCCGTGATGCCATATAAGTTTATATATTGGCCTACATTCGCCTACTTAGGCAGCCGTTTAGCCCCACCCACACACAGCATTTACAGCCTGAACTGATCTGTAAATAAGGGCAGCCAATCAGAACACAGCTCATTTACATAGATCAGTCTTAATGGCACAACAATGAAAAGAGCCCGTTTCATTCTAATGGATAAAAACGACTTTGAGAAAATGAATAATGACTGTTTTTGGTATGTAAGACCAAAGCCAATACAAAAGAAAAAAAATTACAATGCAACAAAACTCACAATGTGCCTAAACGTTTCATGTAAACATCATCAAGCAAGACTAAACACAAAATGACAGTTCAGAGATGAGATTTTAATAAACCACTCTGCATGGGTATATTCTGCACTGCATCTTCCAAACTGTGTTATTATGATGGTAAACAATTGTTCAAGACATGCTCAGAGTTTGTGTCTCAATCGAGTCTGCTGCCGCTGTTATAGAAACTCAACAAACGGCTTTCGATACTACTGCAAATTCACACCTGTTTTAAAACGACAGAGGAAATGTAACATAAAACCAGCTCGCAGGAGTTGCTCAAAGCAAGAATGGATTTTAAAACCAAAAAATCAGCTTCTATAATAAGACACAGTCTTAGCAATCAAGCAAGTTATTTAGAATTTGAATTCCTCAAATTAAAATCTGATATCAAAGCAGTTTTCTTTGGCGCCCCCTTGGGGTTGGTACTCACAATGCATACTGATGAGTGCGTGGAGCGAGGGAGCGAGGAGCGCCTGGCTGCAGAACATCAGGGGTGGTCATCATCACATAAAACTGTCCTGTGAAAGAGAGAGAGAGAGAGAGAGGAGATCATTTTATAGATCTTTAGTCCCCCACTGCCTTCTGATCTGCCATCACATCTTCTAGGCATTGCTGCTCCCACTGCTTCCTGATGCCTAGAGTTTCTTCTTCCAGAGCCTGCACATTAAACAATTTCAATCATCCATCTAATCGATATCAATCCACCCATCCATCCATCCTGTCAATACCAATCCATCAATTCTTCCAATCCATATCAGTCATCCATCCATTCAATTTATATCGCTACATCCATCCAACCAATCCATATCAATCCTTCCATCCATATCATATTCATCCGTATCAATCTATCATCTATATCAGTCATCCAATTTTTATCATTTATCTATCCATCCATCCATCCATCCATCCTCATCGATCCATCCAATATCTATCAATCCATCCATCCATCATTCATCAATCATACATTCAATCCATATCAATAATCCATCCATCCAATCAATACCCATTCATAGATCCGTCAATGCATCCAATATTAGTCCACCTATCCATTCATCCAACCATAAAACTTCATCCATCAGTCTAATTCAGGTCAATTCATCCAATCTATACATCCAATCCATATTCCTCCATCCATCCATCCATCTTTCGATCCAATCCACAAGTCATAAAAAACGACCAGGTGTGATATATATTTTGATGATTCTCCATAAAAGCGTAACACCTAGCAAAAAAGCCACAAGTTCTAAAAAAAGACCAAATATTCAATACAGGGGGTCCACCACTTTCGTTCCTACAATTGTGATGTTACCAGAATTTTGGTCACTTAATCACTTACCAATCCTAACATAGTTGTAAAATCATAATCTAGAACATAAAAACACAACTAAGACACAGAGAAGGAAAATGACGCCAATAGTCTCACTCATATGCCGCTTTACTGTGCAATTTTCATGCGCTCACAGTCAAACCAATTCACCCACAGAGTGTGCAGGAACGACAATAAAGGCCCAAACACCGAAGTCTACTTTTTTATATTATGGGAGTGAGTGCCACAAATTCAATTCTTTGTATGTCGAGACTATTGTTAGCTCGTCTGTAACAAAATGTTGGCTTTCTATGGAGAGCTACACTCTTTTTTTATGGTGAAAAAAAAACAATGGAAATTCTGATAAGTGTTGGATTACAGACAGATGATTTCTGACAGACATTTTCACTTCTGTATGAAATTTTGTGGGATTGTGCATCCTAAGCATTTGACACTGGCTTGTAGAATTGGGGTTTGTGTGCTGGCATACCTCCTGTGTGTGTGAGTGTGGGGTCACTGGGCTGCAGGGACACACTCGCGGCAGCCACATCACTAACAGCAGCTGTGGGGAGATAAGCAAAGCGCGGCTCACCCCCCACAGCCTCCGCCGCAGGACCGCCTTCATTATTGAAGGGACTCTGAATCACAGCCTTTATCACACAAACACACACACACACACACACACACACAGAAACACACACACACACACAATATATATATTTATAAGTTATTTATTATACACTGTCATATGTATATAAATATACAGTACTCTGAAAAAGTCTGAACCCGCTCATGTATATTTGAATCTATCTAAACCCCTGTTTTACTTTGAATCACCTTGTTGATGCAAAAATACCGTTTGATGCCTGTCAAATTATGACAGGCTGCAAAGTACCTAATAATACAAGGTAAAAAGAAGTTAAAAGAAGCTAAAGAAGTTTTAACCACTCAGCATCAGCACCACCAGTATACTGATCACTGCCTGATCCTCTGCACCTGTTTCTTCACTGGATCAGGACTTATGTCCCTTAGTGATTTAACAGACAAAGTCCTCTGGTCAGGTTCATGGACTAGACTGAAAACCACTGCAGGTGAAGTGAATAACTCTAATGACCTTGTTACAGTGACGCATGTCAAGACGGTGGAGATATTAGGCAGTGAGAGAACAAAGAGTTCTTGAAGTTGGTGTTAGAGGCAGCAACAATGGGTGAGTGTAAAGATCGGAGACATCGGAACTAAACTGTAATGGTTAGACAACTGGATCAGAATATCTCCAAAATGGCAGGTCTTGTGGGTTCCCAATATACAATGGTCAGTATCTACCACAAGTGATTCTAGGATCCCAACAAGGCAAACCTGTGGAGGTCTTGACGCAGATACTACAGCGCCTTCGGATGTCTTGTGAGGTCCATGCTCTTTTGGTGACACAACATTATCCTGGTGGTCTTAATGTTCTGGCTGATCTGGGTATACATTTATCCTCTATATGTAATTTTAAAAAATGAATCCAACCCAATTCATGAAACTTGAAGCATATAGTCAGAAACACTTATTTAGTCTCAAGAGTTAATCGCTGATTTTTTTCCCAACATCGCTGCTCTGAAAACATACACAAGATGCTGTTACTTTGTTACTGTTACAAAGAAAGACTCACACAGGGCATCAGTGTTTCGCCTCGCATGGGGCATCAGTGTTTCATGGGCCTGTTTCTAAACAAGCCTATTGATGCTACAAGGAGTTAAATCTAATCTGCTCCTGGATCAGCACTCCTCCTCTGAGATACTCTGCTAATACAGGGCCTGAGCTTCTGGACATGAAGCTCCCATAAAGGAGAATTTTACTGAACCCCAGCCAAAATGGTGCAAAAGAAGTTCATGACTTCAATAACAGCTTAGATATTAAAAATGAGCACAAACACATTTGGAATTCAAAGTAAATGGCAGGAAGATGGCCTGTCTGTGCTTTGCGACCAGATATGCCAATGGGGATAAAACAGACAGGAGATGAATATCCAGTCTAGACGTGAACATTATGATGTCACTAAGATCCCATCCATCAATATCAATCCATCCATCTATCCAATTCACATGCGATTAATCACATTGTTGTATGCAAAATTCAATAATAAATGAAAAAATAGTGTATTCTGCACTTATTTTTAAATAATTGCTATATAAACAAAATTGCAATAACATATTGTTTGCAAAAACTTGAAACAAATAAGATATTCCCTTTCACAGTAAACTATTTCTGGTATAAATCAACTTTATAAAGACTAATGTCATCAAATCAAATATAAAACCAAAGCTTTTTGTCAGGTTTTCCTTTTTATCTGAACAGGTACCAGCAGAAATATTTATCTATTTTTCAGAGAGCAGCATAAACAGTCCATGTACAGGAGTAAGTGCTCCTGTTAGAGTGAGGTAATGTGAGGTAATGTAGTAAAACAAAACTAAAATAATTGTTGGCCCAATGTGTTACATAATTATATATAATAGGGCTGAGAATTTAACGCGTTAATTAGATTAATTAATCACAGAAAAAAATAACACGTTAATATTTTTAGCGCAATTAACGATTTACGCCCTGCCACTAGTTGGCAGGCATGTAGGACTTCCATTCAAGACCAGAAATACATCATCTTCCTGTTCAAAGTTTCGAGTAAACAGCGCACAGGGAAGCTTGTGAGATTTGGATGAAAAAACGCCAAAAAGTTGTTCCATGATGTCTTGTGAATGTTTTTGCTGATTCTGACTCTGAAGGCGAATATTTGCCTTTTGGAAAAGATGCTCACGCATCTCTGGGTTCAACTTCGGAGCGCAGCTGTGAGGCGACAGGGATCACGAAGCACAAACACATGTTTATTTCAACACTTTGCCCATCGGGAAAGTGCGTGGCAGTGGTGAACGTGTTCGTAGAGTGAGTAGGGCTGGAAGTAGCGATGATAATGGTGGCTGGGTTTATTTGAGAAACGAGGTAGTGTATCAAAACTTACAACTGTCATATACAGTAACCGAATTCATAGGTTTGGTTCAAGCAGTGATACAAATTTCATGACCATTGTAGTCTAAGTTACTGGCTTATATTCAATAATAAATGGTAAAGAAAAAACCCTGCTTTTTGTAAAGTCTGTGTGTATGTGCGATTAAATGCAATTAATTTGATTAATTAATCGCCACACCATGTAATTAATTACATCAAAATTTTAAATCGCTTGACAGCACTTGACATGCAAATGTAAATGTACATGCATATGTACCTCTGGCATTATCGGTTCCTCTAACAATGTTTTAAACATCACACTCCTCAACTCGAATTATCAAGGATTGAATAATGCGGTCCACGGCGTGGTTGCATTTGTAATCAGTGTAGTGCTGTTATAACTTGCAACAGTAGTAACACACCCAACATGTTAAACGTGTATCTACATTTTCATAAGACATCTAACTCTTTGCCTCCTCTACAGCTGAAACTGCATGAGCTACTGAGCTCCAAATGGGCATCAGTTGATACTGAACCTGCTGGGCTCCATTGAGTGCAGTAGTAGAGGCCACGCCCACCGTACCGCCTCCTGCCTCTCGGCCCACCAATGGCTGATCGGTCACCTGGATGACTCGGTAAGCCACCTGAGAAGACAGAAAGAAAATTTTGTAACTCTTAAAAACCAAGCACGGGCTAGGCCCAAAAATTACTGATTAGCATTTAAAACACTTAATGATATTCCTCATACTATTACTACTAATGATAATAATCTCAAATTTGATTAAGTCTAAACAGCTAAAGTGAGAAAAAATACAGGTATGGCAACATCCTGCTAACTATTTTGGAAGTGTAGACGCTCCTTATTCCTTGCTCCTGCCCCTGCACAGACCTTTATATTATCTAATTTAGTCTAGAGCACAAGAACAGCAGTATCTGTTCACTTTTAAGAATAACTATCTGTAAAACATCCCAGTCCCAGACCCTCCCACACCCTCCCACCCCTGTCCCATCATGTGACTCCACTCCTGACTGACATGTGACATGGGCCCAGTGCCAATCCCATCTAGGAAAAACAATCACATGACGGCCCCCACTAGCAGTGCAGACGAAGGGCTGTTGGCGCAAATGAGGAACAACAATTGCATCTCTGTCCTCAGCATCTAATGGACCCAAATCTGCCACCTATAGCACTTCTGGATTCGCTCACATGGCCATTCTTGCATTTATAGCTCACTGTTTATTTCTACCAGGAGCCCTGACAGAGCTCTATTATTAACAACAAGTTTAAATGAAAACGAATAATTATGAATCATGCTAATAATTCTAATACTGATTCTATTTTCTATATTCACAATCATTTTTGTGATCATTCATTTTCATATGAAATGTGACAAATAACCTGGCCTTGCCTAATACAACTACTAATAATAATGATAATAAAAGTAGTAGTAATAATAATAATGATAATAATAATAATGATAATAATAATAGTAATAATAATAATAATAATTATTATTATTATTATTATTATTATTATTATTATTACAGTAATAATGATGTTGTTAATGGATTTCATAAAAGTTAAAAATATTACAAAATGTCACACTGTAATATAAAACTGAAGTCAAAGCATACTGTAAAATTCTATTTTTGGAGTTTCACTTCTGATAAAAATGTTCTGCAAAAATGAGAATGATGAGAGTGAAGAAGGGCCCACCTGTGGAGCACTGCTGTCGGGCCGAAACTGATGCTGGACGTGGTGGTCCACAGAAGCTGGGGAGTGTGGAACACAAACTACAGCTGGTTCACCTCCTGCTGAACAGACACCCAGAGGAACCACACACACAGAAAAATACAAAAGGATGGACACAATCTTATAAATACGAAGCTCAGCAGTGCAAGATCTTACCTTCAGACACTTGCACTCTGTCTTTAGGTTCCTGGTGCCTGTAACACACACAAGAAATAAATGAGAAGACATGCATTATAATTATGACTAATTGAAATGTATTACTAAAATGTAAAACAAATTCCAATGTACTATAAAAGTTACTAATAGTACAAACAGTAAAAAAATCCATCCCAATTGTACTTTAACTGACAGTATACATTTAAAGATACCTCCAATCGTACAACCCAGAATCTAGGAAATGAATTCAACAGGTTATTCATAAATTCTTAAGTTAATATCATAAGACCTTTTCATTAAAAAATATTTTAAACTTCTTGAATTTCATTAAAAATGTTTACCAGGTGTCCAAACTCTGCTCCAGGACCTCCATCTGCCTGCCTGTGTGTGCGTGTGTGTATGGGTGTGTGTGTGTGTGTGAGCGTGCGTTTGTGTGAGAGCGTGTGTAAGCAGATCACGGGAACAAACATTCGAGTCACGTGAGAGGTGGTTGGGGTGGGTGTATTTAAATAAAGCACGATCATTTAATGCTGATTATTTAACTCCAAAGTGACAGTAGGACAGTGTCTAGCACATCATTGACGTCTAATACTAACTCCTCTGATGGACAAAAAAAGCATCCATAAATATACACACCCACAGATTAACATATTGAGACGTGTATATATTTTCCCCAAGACAATTTATGTATTTGTTGGTTTTTCTTCATATACATTGTTTGTATTGTATGCATATATACTCGCGTACTCTTTTCTGATAAATCCTATATAGAGTATAGAATATCATTTCTAAAGCGTAGTATACATTAATAATAAGTTTATGCTTGGCCATGGTTAATATCACTCGGCACAGTTGCTTGACCTTTACCCCACTTTTTAGACCCGGAACGCAGATTCAGTTTTGTTTCAGTCAGGCTCTGACTGTGAGGAACCTATGACATTATACACCTGTCACTACTCACCATATGATTGGTTCAACTCCGATTTTTCTAGGTTCTGATTGGCTATAGAAGCAGGCGTGCTCGATTAGTCCCGCCTACTTAGTAACACACCGATAAGGCTCCGGCTGTTAGCCGTTAGCTACAGCGATGGCAGGTCGGGTTCTGGTCGGAGTAAAGCGGGTCATCGACTACGCCGTGAAGGTAAATATCTGTCCAGACTCCCTGGAAATGCAGCACCACCAACGCGTACTAATAGAGTCACGAAAAAAAGATGTGTAATTCAAACATACCGTCAGTGCAGGTGATAGCAGTGAGGCTAAAGCAGGACACCAAGGTCAGGACAGTTTACTAACAGACATAAACCTTAAACATTGTTCACAGACAGCACTCACAGGGACAGATGCACTATATGGACAAAAGTATTTTGACGCCTGACCCCACACCAACAGGGACTTTAAGGACATTGCATTCAAATACATAGACTTCAATATGCAGTTGGTCCCCCATTTGCTGCTATAACAGCTTCCACACTTAACTTTTCTTGGAAGTTTCTCCATAAGATTTTGTATTGCTTTTGTGCGAATTTGTGCCCATTCGTTCTGTAGAGCATTTTTTAGGTCATCTTACACGAAAATTCCTGGCCTACAATCTTTGTTCCAGTCCATCCCAAAGGTGTTGGATGGGGTTGAGGTCAGGTCTCTGTGTGGGAAGTTCTTCCACACAGAACTCATCCAACCACGTCGTTGTGGAGCTTGCTTTGTGTAATGAGACAGTCATGCTGGAGTATAAAAGGGTCTTCCACAAACTGTCCACAAAGTTGGAAACATTGCGTTGTCCAGAATGTCTTGGTCTGCTGGAGCGTTAAAATTTTCCGTCATTGGAAGTAAGGGGCCGAGCCCAAACCCTGAATAGCATGTGTCAATACTTTTTTTCCATATAGTGTACATTTATCATTTTGTTTTCTCCTGATTGTTTTCTGCTGTGCTTCTGCTATTGCACCATATTCATTTTTGTGAATTGCTGACCTGCTTACTTATTTACCTAATTTACTGTATTGTTTATTAACGTATTTAACCACATACTTGCTTATTTATGCATGCAAACATCTTCTGTTGCATACTTAGTTTATTTTCTGACATTTTACTGGTACTAAATTTACTGACTGACTTTACTAATTGGCTTCTGAATTAATTCATGTGTGTCCCTCACATAGTTATTTGTTCATTTTTCTGACAATTGACCTGCTTACGTGTTTTTGGCCACTTACTCTGTTTACTGACTTGTTTACTTATTTACTCTCTAACTGGCTTATTTATACATGTAAACATCTGGCCCTTGCAGCTATCTCATTAATTTTGCTGACAGATGAGTTGCTTGCTTGTGTACCTCCTACTAGATTTACTAACTTATTTACAGGTCTATTAAAGCCTGCACATGTCTTGTCTTAATTGGCATGAAAGGTACTGATGGGCATTTTTGTTCCATCATTAAATATTTTCACTGTTTTTTTTACACACTTTCCTAAGTTACTTAATTTACTGACTGGTTTGCTTATCTAATTGCTAACTGGCTTATTTATCTACACATCTAAAAGTCAGTAATTTCATATTAAACTACCCTGTAATGAAACTTTTCCATGCTTATTAGATTTACTTAATTAAAATACAGGTAAAGTAAATAACTAATTAATATGCTGATGTTAACAGGAGATGTTCGCTGAATCAGGCTAATAACTCTTAATGTAAGCCATGCCAGTTTAAGAGTTTTTAGACTTGCTTATTTGTCTGCACTCCTCAGAATACTCAGCTGGGATAGTTATTGTATGGCTAGAACCAGAAGGATGGAAATGGATGGAAATTCAGCAGACAGTTTGTATAAATTGGCTACAGATAGTCTCAAACTGATCTCTTACACAGTCAGACTAATCTTGCTATATCTGCCATATATTTTCAAGGCTTTTCTTAACCTTGGATGTAGCCAAGAAACTGCACAACCAACATTGATGGACATTCTTCATGAGAAAATCTCAGAAACCCTGTTCTAGTTTTATTGATGTTTTTGGGACAGAGTTGGATCTATTTTGATCTGCATCCAGCTCACTTAAGATGCATGTTCCATTGTGGCTGCATCTATTTTTACCTTTGCCATTACACTGTCCCCCACTGCTGTCTAGCTACTCATAAATCAGTATTGTCCCACTTGTTGACAAGAGAGACAGAAAGCCAAGATCTGGAGTAAAGCAAGGCTGTGGTTCAGGCTGCCTGGAGTTATTTTGGAATTGTTGATCGTCAATCAATTGTCTGACATGACTCCACATGTTGGGGGCAAAGGTTTCTAAGCTGGAAACAGATCCAATACCTCTAATACTTGTTGATAATGGACATGGTTGCTCAAACAGACACAAGCTAGAGATGTATATATTGAGAAGGAAATATCTCTCCCTGCTGTATTTAAAACACCAGTTAATAATAAATCTGAGGTGATTCACACGTCTGTGTGGTTTGGGTTCGTTTACAGCAAGATAGTGACACAAAACATAATTCCAAGCTCTGCCAGAACTACCTTAGAAAGAAGAACAAGACGATGAACAGGAAAATATGGAATGGCCAAAACCTAGCTGCTTTAGGATTATCTGGACAGAAGAGTGAAAGCAAAGCAACCAAGTTGTGTGTGTGTGTGTGTGTGTGTGTGTGTGTGTGTGTGTGTGTGTGTGTGTGTGTGTGTGTGTGTGTGTGTG
>JBBKCR010032567.1:0-11530 GCA_037577295.1 Ladigesia roloffi
CACACTCACACACACCCACACACACGCACACACACGCACACACACACACACACACACACACACACACACACACTTTAATACAAAGGGGAACCTTTCCCTACCTATGCTTTCACAAAAAATGCAAAAATGTCACAGACAAAGCTATTCTTAATCAGTAACTGGAAAAAAAAATGCATCAACTTAAGACTTCTTACCCGTCATCACCACCCGACACCATGTGTTCTTCATTTATGAGCTGAACACAATCAATAGAGCCCCTGAGAGAGACAGAGCAAGAGAGTAAAAAAAAAGAAACAGACAAGAGACAGACAGAAAGAGTGAAGGAAGGAGAAATAGAGAGGGAGAGAGAGAGAGAGAGAGACCAAGGAGAGAGAAACTGGAGGTCAGGTGTGGATGGTAACAGGAGGCATTTCATGAACTGAATGCATGTAAAATACAACTCCGAATGATCCTTTACTTTATACATGGGCCATAAAGCTTCATAAAACCTCGGGGGGATTCAACATTAACACTAAGCCTGTCAGACAAGTTTTCGAGTTCTACCTAAACTGGTCTTATCCTAATCCACCGAAATAACTGGGTTTGTGGTGCACTGTGTGGAATGAGGTGGGACTCACTCGTGCCCATGGAAGACGAGCTGGGACTCCTCCGCAATCTTCCAGATTCTGACGGTTCCGTCCCGGCCGCCGGCCGTCACACACCTCTCACGACTGAGGCAGTCCAGAGCTGTGATCACATCCTGATGACCAAACCTGAACAGACAAAAACCCACGCACACACAGATGGTCATAAATCATAGGTAGGATCAGTTAGTGTCAGGTTCAACTCAGACAGACAATCTGTTTCTTTTTTTGGACCAGTTTTTCATTTTGGTTCACTGTAACCACTTTAGAGAGAAAGGAAAGTGGGAAGAAAGTGACAAATGAATGACAAGCGACTGACCACAGCGGCACCACAGCTGGATTAAATTACATGTCATTTTATGAAAGACAGTTTTATGGCGTTTCACAAAATGGGACTGCCACTACTGGATAGAACAGTGTTCCTTAAAACGAATTAATTTCTGAAATGCTTCACATGACACACAAAGTTAAATTGTATGAAACCAAACCGAGACCACAAACAATAAATACAATTTCTTGATTTGTTCATATTGAATAAAATGTTCCAAAGCTTTATCTTGTGTCTTCTGAACTACAGCTCTGGTCCTCTGGGATCTGCACTCACAGAGTTTCCACATAGGCGTTCTCGTCCACGTTCCACACTTTGACGGACCGGTCGTGGGAGGCGCTGTACAGGTCATGAGTTCCTCTCCTGAAGGACAAACCCTGACAAAGAAATATAACGACTTTAAAATAATGACTTATAACACACTAAACACAAATGGAAAAACACGGAGCAGAGGAATAGCCATGGAGTTAGAGTGTGTATAATACATCACACACGTGTAGACACACGTAACACGCATGCACACGCATTACAAAATGAGCAGGTGTGCAATAAACACACAATGAAAGCAGCTGGACAAGGACAGCATTCATCATAAACCCACAGAACAGACTTACCGATACAGCACCTCTGTGTCCTGTGAACTTGTGAAGGTGTTTACATGTAGCTGCTTCCCAAATCATGATCAACTTATTCATATCTCCCGTGGCCTGTTAAAGAGGAATTCAGACTCAAAGGCACATCCAGATGCAAAACAGACGCTGGGGTCCATTAAAGTTCAAATAAGTAAAGGTAACTTCATTTGAATGAAGGTGACTTCATTTGAACATTCCATACGCAAGTTTCAGTGCATTAACATGGAAGTAAATACATCATATTTTAGATATCAGACACTAATTTCTTTGGCTGTGGCCCCTAAGCGGTGGTTCAGTGCCACACTGTGAGAGGTATTTAAAGGCGGCCGTTGTCATGGCAACCAAAGACAGCCTGTGATTCTCTTCTGACAATATTTCGGCCGACCATCTCGCGGTGTGTGTGCTGTTACAACATTAATTGACCAGCTAATCAAAATGCAGCATTTATCAAAGCAACACAGAGCACAAAATATAAAGAGCATGGAGACAAAATGAAGGAGCACCGGTATACAGGACACCAGGCCGCTTTTTGACTAAAAGTATATCAGACTAGCCTTCAGTTCATCTTGGACTATGCTGATCACCCACTCCACAATATGGAGGATGACGTGAAGCTTTTTTTTTTTTTCACCATAGACTCACCAGCATAAAGACCTCCACCGAACACCACAGAAAATCCTCTAGACTCTAAAACTCCTCCCTCCATCACACACCCTCACAAGATTCTCTAAATCTTCTGCTGTCACTCATCCAACAGACTCTATAACATATCCTCCCTCCACACAATATACTGTGCAATACCCCGATGCTACTTAGTTGTGCAATTTCTTATGTTTAAATCAGTATAATAAATCATTAATAATTATGTGCAGTTTTCCCATGTGTAATATGTTCAGTTTTCTTATTGGGTGTTTAATCATTTAATTATGTGCAGCATTTTGTTGAAAGTATCAGACTAATACCAGTTTCATATTCTGCATAATCTGTCTCACCAAGTATTTCCCATCTGAAGAAATGGTCATACAGAGGATGTGCGCCGTATGGCCGACGTGCCGATCTTCTGTTCCCTTTCTTCCTCCTGCAATCTTCTGCACCTTCTTCCCACTCTCCACTTCCCCTACACAGAAACACACACACAAACGTACACAAAATTACCTTCTCCAGTAGACACATTTACAGACAGCCTGTTTAGCCCTAAACACCCACAGACTCAAAACAGGCTCATATAATATGTACAATTTGCACACTCAGAATGCCTTCAAAGCTTCAGGCGATGTCACAAAGCGCATCTGGAGTTCATGAGTACAGAAACTGAGAAGCAGAAACACATTTACACACAAGCCTCCACTAACACAACAGCATGAATCATAAAAAACACAGAGCTGCCTTCACTTCAACCAAAAATGCTGCAGGCTATTTTTCCTACAAGTGGAGAAGGACCCAGCCTCCCACTAGTCATTCACACAACTGTGCAAAAGTATTGAGCCACTCATTTATTCACATATTGCTTCCAAAATCCAGACCTTCTTGTCTGTTTAATGTTGTCTTGAGGAACAGTTCTCCAGGCTTCCTGAAGGACTTCCATCAAAGACTCCCATTTTCAGGCCAGTCCCTGAACCTGACCAGTTTGAGAGGGACGGTTTCTGCATTTTAATGAATCATTTAAGCATAACAGGCTTGAAGCAGTGATTCCAGGTGGTGATCAGTATAGAATGCTGAGTAGTAGGAACTCCTTTATAAAGTCTCCTTGTATATTTAGGCATTTTGCAGCCTGTTGAAATAAAACATTTGTTCCCAATTATTTTAATTAATCTACTTTTGAAGTCTCCATAGTCCATATTTTCACAACAACACAGACTAGTCCAGAAGCCTTTGTGAAATCTTTGCCCAAATAATGCACCTTCTTACAAATTTACTTGGATCTTTTCCTTTCATTCGTTTTGTTCTTAAATCACACTCAGATCTTAGCAGATATTCCATTCATTTTCCATTGTTTACTAAACATTAAATGGCAATTCATGATACTTACATTTAATGATGGAGCAGTCTTTGGAAGCAGAAAAGATGTGTTTCTCGTCAGGTGTGATGACCAGACATGTGACAGACAGTTTGTGTCCCCTCAGCAACCTGATTTCAGCAGGATCTGGAGCGATGAGCTACAAACACACAAGTGTGTCAAACACCAGACTCAAACACAAAGAAGGCAGAAACAAGTTCAAAATGTTCCTCACCTCTTGAGCTATCGGTCTCTGCAGTTTTCCCTTCTGCTCCAGCTGTTGGAGGCACAGAATTGGAAAAAAAATGTTGAACCGTATCACAAGGCAAATACATTAAAACAATAGAACACATTAAAACGGGGCATACCACATCCTCCTGCAACCGTCCAGCAATCAGGTCTGACTCAAAATCCTCATCCTCCGCCCTTTTCTCCTCTGCATTCAAATCACACACACACTTTCTAATTCAGACCACAAGAAAAACACACACCTACACACACACACACACACACATACACAAACAATCACCTTCTTCTCGCAGCTGCTCCAGGTAGAGTTTTGCCAGTCTCAGCTTCTTCTCCTGGGGCGTTTCTTCAATCTCCTCATCTTCCTCCTCATTTCCCCTCCTCTTTCTATTTGGTACATCATTCCTGCTCAAACATCAACAGTTGAGGATTCACCTTAAACCTACCAAACACAAACATACAACGAGGCTTGTTTCCATGCTTACCCTTCATTTTCGGACTCGCTGGATATTTCCTCATTCAATCGCTTGTTAAATTTTTTTGATCGTCCTTTGCCACCATCTTTATCACCCTACAAAAGCAGTAAAATCACAATATTGATCAATTTTGTCCACATTGTGCAGCTCTTTTGTGAAACCTAAACTGTTTTGCTTTATGATTACTCACAGCTCTGTTTGCAGAGGTTGAACAAAGTTTTTACCAATAGGATCGCACAAGAAAAAAATCAATTCTGACGACTGGTAAATGCTGACTGACACTACTAGGCTAAATGAGGTTATCAGCAATGAGAACTCTGGTCAGTTTCTCTACCACTCTGATGGACTTTGTTTACATCTCGACATCCCTGAATGATGCAGATTTTGAAAAATCCCAAAAACTCCTCCTTAGGTGCCTGAATTTATTTCAGGTTGTGTTTTTAGATTGACACTCCTATCTTCTCCCTTCGTGTGAGCATTTATTAGGTTAAAATAGTGAAAATATATAATTAACCACATACAAACTATGCCAATCCTATCAGGGTGCACCGAGAGCTTTTACTACATTAATGTTTCAGAGTGGGCTGGATTTATAAACACAGTTGAACTTCAATGAGGTGAGAGAAAGATAAACTCACAGATATGCTAACAGGCTAAAATCATCTCTTACCAGTCTCTTCAGACCTGCAGTCTTTTCCCCTTTACCTAAGACAGCTTTCTTCTTTATAAAGAAAGAGGACATAGTGAACTACTCAACGGAACTCACTGCCGAGTTTATTAAACCGTGGTTTTTAGAGTAGACTCGAGTTCTTCATTAGTGTCAGACCCACATGGGGAACCTACACATGCAGCCTCCCGTTCTTCCTCGTGCTCGCTGCTGTAAGTATGAGTGGTCTCATTGTCGCCCCCTACCGCTGCGGAAGGCGAGGTGGAGCCCTGTTCATTCATTCATACCTCAGACACAACAGGAACACACAGAAGCCACCCCAGTCCCCCACCCGCCCTTAGAACCCTCCTCCCCACCATGGAGCTGAGACACCCCAACCCGCCCTAGAGAATCAGAAAAGACAAAGTGTGCCTGTCACTGCTCAACACTGGGAGAGCCTCGGCCGTGAGAGTGTGTGCTTGTGTGAATGTGTGTGTGCTTGCTTGTGTGTGAGCGTGCCAGTTTGTATGGTCCACTGACTAACAAGTAGGTAAAAAGTAGGAATATATATATAAATTATTCATACCCCTGGCAAATTGTTTTTAGATAAAAAAAAAACTTTTACTTCTTCTTGACTGGAAATGACATAGGCGTGTCCCAGAAGATAATAAGAGGATATACAATTGACATCATTGTGGAAAAAATGTACATTTGAACATAAAGTGGCATTTCCAACATTAATCATACCTTTTACAAACTGTCACAGTTTAAGGGAAAATACAAGTGGAGACATGCAAAAAGCTTGTCAGCAATTGTAGGAATCGTTTGATTGCTGTAAGAGCTGAGAAACGTTAGTCTCCACAATGATGCCAGTTGTACATCTTCTTTTTATCTTCTGGGAGACGCTTGTGTCATTTCCAATCAAGAAGATACTTGCTTGTAACTAGGCCAAAGATTTTCAAATTTTGTATGAATAATTTCATACACGACTGTATATAAATATGCATAATAATATGGAAATATTAGCTAAATATGTCAGATTTTTTTATTGTGTTATATGTCTAACATTTATTTTATTATTATAATTATGAATGTTTAGTGATTTTGAAAAGCCTTTCTTTGTAATGTGTTTGTTTAGTGTAGGTGAAGCACACCAGAGTTAGCACACATTTATACAGAAAAACATGTAAATGCCTCTCTAGAGTGTGTGTATGTGTGTGTGTGTGGGGTGGGGGGTTTAGAGGGCACCTTTTCATTTTCACATGAATATGTGGTTGACTGTTACTATGGGTTACCCATTCGCGCCCCCCCCCCCCAACACACACACACACAGACAGCTGTACTCTCTCTCTTTCTATCTGATTCTCTTTCTCTCTCTGATTCTCTCTCTCTCTATCTCTCTGTCTCTCTTTCTTTATCTCTCTCTCCTCTGTTCACCTGCCATTTTCTGACCCTCCTGCTCTTTAAGGCTTGCTGATGAAGGATGTGATCACAGTGATAAACAGGGCAGAATCTCTGAATGTCCAGGAGCAAAAGCAACGCAGGACACAGCTGGATGCCACCAACGCACATCTGGAGATAAAACCACTTTCAGGGGGATCAGAGATTGAGGACTTCCACTGACATCCCAGCCCGCCTCTGTGCTGTGCGCCAGGTGAGTTTTATTTTATTTGTTTATTACAAATAAAGTTCAATTCCCAGCATGTATGGCACTGCAGCGATGTCCTGATACGTGTCTCATTGTTCAGTTAAATTAAATTTATGACATTAACATGTTTACTTAGAAAATAAGATTATTCCTGTGGAAATCTTGCTCATATTTGAATAAAATAAATCACAGAAGGACCTTCAGACTCTGCAAGAAATGTGTGTGACATGATGTTTTGTGTGCGAACACAGAGATCAGATGGAAACACTTTGAAATATTCCGTTAAAGGAAGAGAATTCCATTGCTGTTTTAACTCCATAAAGAGCCTGTAGTGCTGTGTAAAGTGTGAAATAATTTAACAGAGACGACAACAACAACAACAACAACAACTACAATATTAAGGAATAAATTATGATAGTTGTGACAGTCATAACAGAGCAATTATAATGTCATAATAAAACCATAAAACCATAAAGTAATAAAGTAATGATAAAGCCATAATAATAATAAAGTAATAGAAAAGCCTTAAAAATAACAGTCATAATAAAACTACAATAATATTGGTAAGAAAGTAATAGTAATGGTAATAAAGCTGTCATAATACTGAAGTCATAATAAAACCATATTAGTAATACAGTAATAATAATAATAATGTCAAAATAAACCCATAAAAATTGTCATCAAGTAATATTAGTAAAGTCATAATAAGCTTGAAGTTTACTTTATCGTCATCAGCAGCTGTGATACATGTACAAAGTGTGAAGAGACGTTTCTCCGAGGACCACAGTGCGACACATAGCAACATTCAACAGATTGCAAGTTACAACAGAGACAAAAGACACTATAAATAAACCATTGTAACAGGACTGTATATGACGGTATAGTGTGGACACGATGTACATTTCTAGAATGATTAGTTTTTCAACATCTGTGCAACAATCATAGTAATGGAGCAATATGAGTAATTCTGGAAAGTGTTTATAGTGTAAAGCCATAAAACAATAATAAAGTACTTATAATATAATAAAACATTAAACATAATGGAGTAATAAAAAGCCGCATTAAAGCCACAGTAATTAGAGTAAAACGATAGTAATAAATTAATAAAGAGGCCACAATAATAATAAAATAAGTACAGAAATGAAATCACACTAATAAGAGATATAAAACAACACTGCAGAAAAACAAATCAGTTCACGTGCACAACACGACACTCATGAATTACACACAGCGGAAAGTTCAGCGCTGAGTAAACAGCCTGTGTGTGAGTGTGTTTGAGAGTGTGTATGTGTGTGTGTGTTTGTGTGAGTGTTTGTGTGTGTGTAAGCGTGTGTGTGTGTATGTTCTGTACCAGGCAGGATTATGGGACACACCTGGGCTGGTGAGGCTAATGGATGTTAATGAAAGTGAGCTGTGTGTCCAGCAGAGTCTCTAATGAGGATGAAGAGTAAACACCCCTACCTCCCCTCAACACACACAAATACAAATACACACAGATACACACACACAGATACACTTCAACTTCACCTTAACCCTATTATTAGGGGTGTAAATCACAGGCCTGTGATACAATTTGATTATGACCCCTCAGGAAATGATTCAGTACAGTTGCGTCAAATCTTAATTCAATTCAAATATGACGTATTTTGGAAAGATTCTGAATCATTTTGGACCCAAGAATCTTATGTTGTAAACATTTATTTTTGTATTAAGTAGTAGTAGTAATAGTAGTATTAGCAGAAGTAGTTGTAGTAGTGATAGTAGTAGTAGTAGTAATAATAGTAGTAGTAGTAATAGTAGTATTAGCAGAAGTAGTTGTAGTAGTGATAGTAGTAGTAGTAGTAATAATAGTAGTAGTAGTAGTAGTAGTAGTAGTAGTAGTAATAATATTAGTATTAGCAGAAGTAGTTGTAGAAGGAATAGTAGTAGTAGTAGTAGTAGTAGTAGTAATAATAATAATAGTATTAGTAGAAGTAGTTGTAGAAGGAATAATAATAGCAGTAGTAGTAGTAGTAGTAGTAGAAGTAGTAAAAATAGTAGTAGTAGTAGTAATAATAGTAGTATTTGTAGAAGTAGTTGTAGAAGGAATAATAGTAGTAGTAGTAGTAGTAGTAGTAGTAGTAATAATAGTAGTATTAATAGAAGTAATAGTAGTAGTAGTAGGAGGAGGAGTAATAGTAGTATTAGTAGTTGTACTGGTAGTAGTAGTAGTAGTAGTGGTAGTAACACTTACATTGATTCAGCCTTATTGACTGATTCAGTTTGATTCAATTCAGTTGGAATACCTAACAGAATCAATTTGAATCAATTGTAATTTGCTCTATCTTTATAAGTGAATGATTTCTAGAAATTTATGGAGGTCTTTAATGGGGAGCTTCGTAAGGAAATTACATGTTTTATTCAACCAGGCCCAACTCTTTTCCAGAGGCAGGCTGCCTCAGGAAAAAGAAAACCTTTCTTTTTTAGTCCATCCCTGGGGTTTGTCTGTATCTAGAACCATTCAGAATATAATCTGTGTCAGGACAAGTGGCCACCAGCTTTTAAGATAAATCTCAAACGTTACAGCTGTCCAGGTGTTTCTAACAGGTCGAGTCTCTCAGCATAGCAACAATTCAGACTGGTTCAGATTTGATCCGTCACTCCTACTTGACTGTTTTTATTGTTGTCTACGTAGTTTTGTGTCTAGATTGAACAGGGTTTACAGGTTTTTACAGATTTTAATCAACAGTTCACACAGACGATCAAGAACATTCACAGACCTTGATCAAACACAAATTAAGGTGATAAATTCATAGCATGCTTAGTACAGAAGCAAAAACACATTACCCTGATGTGTGTGTAATGCCACTGGATTCTGGAAAAACAGTAGTATATGTATGTGTTATAAAGAACATACAATAACATTTTGGACACATTCAAAATGATATGTTAGTATGTGTAATTATATATGTATGTGTATACATTACCAGTCAAAAATGGCATAAACTTATTTATCTTGTAAAAAAGTTGTTGAGTGAAAAATATAAATGAAAAATAAAACAAATGTAAGAATAAAAAATCTATAACAGTGCAGGCCTGACTCCTATTAATTGTTTGTGTTGTGATTTTAGAGAAATCTAAACTGTCCTTTAACTTCATTAACAAAAATCAAGCTGATTAATTCATATCTGCATACTTAGTACTGCATGAGAATGAAATAACCTCTCAGTGAATATTGTTAATATCCCAGTGATCAACATTATAATTATAATAAGTCAGGAGTGATGAATATAAAATATGACATTTTCTGAC
Source organism: Ladigesia roloffi (assembly GCA_037577295.1). Lineage (NCBI taxonomy): Eukaryota > Metazoa > Chordata > Actinopteri > Characiformes > Alestidae > Ladigesia > Ladigesia roloffi. Next base: position 9,887 of record JBBKCR010032567.1, read on the forward strand.
TAATAATGGTATTCTAATTAAAATCTCATTGTGTGCCAAACCTTTGACCAGTAGTGTATGTACACACACACACACACACACACACACACACACGCACATATATATGTACTTAATGTACTTAAAATGTTTTTAACCCTACCTTAATTTACCCCTGAAAACACACCAAACCTCTCAATTTAAATTAATTGGCTATTAATTTGTTAAACCGATCCCTTAATTTTACTTCAACATTAGATTTAAAGTTTGTGTGTGAATCCCCTTAATCTTAAAAGTAAGACCTTTATTCAGGAGGTTGTATCATTTAAGGGGCACATTTAAAAAAGTATAGTCAGTAGTTTTACCCCTTAATCAGCCTTAAAATGCGCACTTTTTCTCTCAATTTTCCTTTTAATTACTCTGGAAAATAAAGGTGAAAATTTAATTAATTTCAAGGGGTGAAATTAAGGCGTTTGGTGTCGTAGTGTATATATTAATGATCAGATGTATATATGTCCAGCACATCCTGAATGTGTGTGAGGGTGGGAGGTTTGCCCTCACCCCCACACACAGATTTATTGGCCTGTGTTTTTCAACCTTATCTACGTTTCACATGTGACCGGCAAAGAGTGTGTTTACAGATAAACCTCCTTGGTTTCTAAGCCCTGTAGACACACATAAATCCTGTATCACCATTTTTCGATTCTATTTTTACATAGTTTGAAAATCCAGCTGCTTTTTGCATCATGTCAAAATTTCAGAAAGAACAGACCTTTAGAAACGCCCCAAAATGATATTGTTTCCATAACTTACACTCCTGTTTTACTGTGAAGTCATTTTTATGCTAGGTTTTATTCTGAGACTATATTATAATCAGTGTAAATTATTAAAACAGGTCATTGGTGGATGGGGCTTTGGTGAGCTAAATCAAACATCTTCAGTGTCCAACTTTAGCTGGAGGGCAGCTCTGAGACAGACCATATTCGCTGTGGCTCCCACACACACACACACACACACACACACACACACACACGCAGATTAATGTCACAAAGAAACAAATGTATTATTTGCACAGATAAACAGATGAAAAAGCTCAGTTCTGTAGTGTAAAATCACTGTGTTTTGCTGTAAGTGTGTCACTGGTGCACTGAGGTGACACTCTGCTTCAGTTACATTATCAGCGTGAAGAGGGACTGCCTGAGTGCTTGAAACTGTGATTGTTGTTTTGTGTGTGTGTGAGTGAGTGTGTGTGTGTGTGTGTGTGTGTGTGGGAGTGATGTGGGTGCTCTGGATGCACTACATTGTAAGTGCCTGTTGTTCGTGTGAGTGAGTAGGTGGTTTGTATGTGTTTGTGTGTGTGTGTATGTGTGTGTGGTGAGTTGCAGGTGACAGTGACCTCACTCTGATGCTAATGCAGCTCACAGCAGAAAGCCTCTCGCAGCTGCAGCAAAAACAAGCAGCCTCATTATACTCTCTATGAGAGAGAGAGAGAGAGAGAAAGAAAGAAAGAAAGAAAGAAAAAGCAAGCAAAGGAGTGAGAAAAAGCAAAAAGTACAAAAAAGTGAGAGTGAGAAGTTCACAGAGAGAGTAAGGAATCAGAATCAGAATCAGAATCAGAAAACTTTATTTATCCCGAAGGAAATTGTTTGTGGTGACCGCCACATTACA
>JBBKCR010032596.1:0-11529 GCA_037577295.1 Ladigesia roloffi
CCATTTTGTGAATGTAGGGTCTTAAATTTTATCCAAGTGGCCTTAAAAAAGTCTTAAAAAGTCTTAAATTTGGCTTCCTTAAGCCTGCAGATACCCTGAGTTTAGTAACCTGGAATCTTTCACTTTAAAATTATTTTTTGAAAGAGATGTTAGAGCTTAAACAGTTGCTGGATCTAACAGTATTCCTACACCAGACAGAAATATTATCAATACATAAAAAAATAAAATAATAATAGCTGTAAGACTACTAAAAACATTTTGTGTATTTTTTCATAATTAAGGAGTTTTAGGAAAACATTTGAGGAAAATTGAACTACTGTGTCTAAAACGTGGATTTTTAAACATGTAGCCGAATTTTGCAAACAGAAATCGTTTATTTGATGAACAAAATGTTGAATATTACACAAAATCTTTCATAAAAATGCAGGTTAAGTTCATATTTAAGATTTAGAAACTGAACATTTTTAAACGCATAACTTAAAAATAGTTTAGAGTAAAGAAATCCATTACATGACCCAGTCACAGAGGCTCCTGCCCTATAAAATGTTCTAAATGTAAAAACTAGTGCCCAATTTTTTATTTTTTTCTCTTCGTTTGTGTGAATCCAGGGTGTGTATGGAGCGGTGAAACCCAGAGTGGACGGTGCAGTTCAGTTCGGACAAGGTGAGACACACAACCACACACACACACACACACACACACACACACATCTACACACACAGCATTTGAACATGATTAAGTGTCCATTTGTAATATGTGAACACACCTCAGCACACTTGTGAACAGCAATAAAATCTCTTAATTGTTATTAGCAATACTGGACAGTTCAGTCGATTAGATTGCATTAATTCTGATGGATAACACATAAAATTTCATTATATAAGTATGACTGAATAGTTTAGTATACAGTATTAGATTATGGCAATGTGCTGGATAGTTCAGTATATTTGATTATATTGATGCTGCTGGATAGTTTCAAATATTAGATTTGGTCAGTCTTACTGGATAGTACAGTGCTGCTGGATAACATTGCTAGGTAAGAATGTGTACATGTTACTGGATAGTTCAGGGTTAATCTAAGTTCAGGGTTAGATTATGTTAACATCTTTGGATAATTCCATATATTAGATTATAATTAAACTGCTGGATAATTCAGTATTATGGTGCTGGAAAGTTCAGTATTATTATTCAGTGTTTCTGTTCTATTCTGATGTTCCAGACTCTTACGAGTATCTGAAGAACCCGCCCCCAGAGTTCTACCCCCGAGCCGGGGTGATCGGTTTCGCCGGGCTTCTCGGACTCTTCCTGGCCAGAGGTGGTGTAACATCACACTGTGAATCTAAAGACGTCTTTAACACGTCTTCAGCACTATATTGATATCTCGGACTGGGATGTCTGGCTCTGGTTCTGGAGGTCTGGTGTTCAGCACAGGTGCTCTCCCTTCTCATACACTCTCACTACACCTGGAATTCGACAGGTGAGCAGATCCAGGTGTGTTTGACCAGGGCGATCACACACTGCTGGACCTGATGTCCAGGACCAGATCTGTCTGTGGGTTTATTTGTGCCTCTTAAAGTGATCAAACAAACACATTCAAGGGTGTCTAGCCATGCTGCTGCATTTTAGTTCAGTTCAAGTTAACAATGAGTGCAGGATGAGAAACCATATAAACAAGACTATCATTAATCTCTGAGCACCTCTGTTTAAAATGGGGGTGTGATGCTAATTGTTGAGGTATATGTTTGCATTATTTATCAGCTGCATTCGTGACCAGGCCCCTGTGGTTAATTTCAGACACTAAGCTGGAGAGGGAGGGGTCGGGGTCACCTGAACTATCACCTAGTTAACCGCCCTGGTCTGTTGATGTCTGTGGGCTATTTACTCTTTCAGGTTTAAGCGTTTGTGTTTGTTGAGGGAAGCTTGAGATGTGTCTACCTGCTTTAAATACGTGTGTGTGTGTGTGTGTGTGTGTGTGGTGTGTGTGTGTGTGTGTGTGTGTGTGTGTGTGTGTGTGTGCGCGTGCGTGTGTGCGTGCGTGCGTGCGGGCGTTCGTGCGTGCGTGCGTGCGTGCGTGCGTGCGTGCGTGCGTGTGTGCGTGTGTGTTTCTCCAGGTTCCAGGCTTAAGAAGCTGATCTATCCGACAGCTCTGATGACTGTGGGCACCTCCATGTACTACCCGAAAGAGGCAGCCACCATTGCAAAGGTGTGTGTGTGTGTGTCTTCATGGTTCAAAGCCAACAGGACAGTGACTCTAACCGTCGTTAACATGTTCTTTTGAAGTGTAATACATCTGTAATTAACATTCATATTGTCTTATAAAGGGTAATGCATCTGTAATAAATATCCACACATTTATTTATGAACTTGTTTCAATATATTCAGTACTCCATACTGTACTATAGTAACATACAGTGACCGTGTGTGTATATTTTTTCTCAGTGGTTGGAATGCGTTTTTCCACCATCTCTGTGGGTGTGTGTGTGTTTTTGTGGGTGTTCATGCTGAGCATTAGAGAATGAGGGGTTGAGGTGATTAGGTCATTTTCCTAAATTTTCCAGTCCACACCTGCTCCTATTACAGCAGGAGACGGAACACATCCGGTTCCAGGAACACACACACACACGCACGCACGCACGCACGCACGCACAGCACAGCACAGCACAGCACAGCACAGCACTGTGCTGTGCTGTTTCCACAGACTGCTGATGTCTTTTCAGCTCATAATGGACTTTTGTATACTATTTATATGCTGAACTCTTTTTATTACTCCTGTGTATCTTATAAACTTTTTTATGCTTTAGTTTCTCGCTCCCATATTCAGTCAGTGACATATCTAGAACCTCCAGAAGGACTTGAGTGAAATACTCCTGTCACAATCTGGCCCCGCCCAGTGTACATCAGTTAGGTACATCTCCCTAAATACCACAGAGAGAAACATCCTCCACAATTTTACCTTGTGTTTCTTAACCAGGAGTGAATCAAGAGCAGAACTGCAGCTCTTGCAAAATTCAAATACAAGAAGATTCTACTGAATGTAAATTGGAGCTGAATAATAATAATTATCTGTCAATCATTTTCCCAATATCAGTCCCTGCAATACTGATATTTTAGAAGCCTGCCATATAAAAATGATCCAGTCACAGCGTGACCAATTACAGCTCCAGATGAGTTACTGGGTGTTCTGGGGAATCAAGATTTTCTTGTAATCCAACAAATGTCCAACTATTTTGAACCATTAAAGTTGTTGCATGAATGGGTGGAGCTAAAGGGCTGTAATCAGAATAGGGACACGTATTCAAAGGTGTGGGTGTTATGACATCACAAAAAAACTTCATTTGAAAACGGGCTGTTTCTGCAGCTTATTTTCCCTATATGGACTGTATGGGTAGGAAGGTAAAGGAGTAAATAAATAAATAATAAATATAATAATAATAATCATAATAATAATAATCATAATATTACAATAATAATCACAAGATCTCAAAGGGCTACAGGTTAGAAAATTAAGAAACAAGAAAACAAGGCAGGCATTAAAAAACAAAAATTATAAAACAATAAATATAGAAAACAAAGATTTTGTTAGAAAGGAATGACTGAAGATGTTTTTTAAACAGTCAGTATGTAGTGGTTCCCACAGGACGTCGTTTATGATGATCAGTGGTGCTAAATTAAGTATGTGGCTTCTTATTTTTATCCTTTTGTGCAGCACTTTGGAAACTGTCTTAGTTGTTAAAGTGTGCTATATAAATAAAGTTGGATTGGATTGAAATGGATTGGATGACTATGGAACAGTATAGACTTTAAGTGTTTTTAAATTGAGAAAACATCATTTGAGCATTTTATTATATTTAATACCCATCACAGTATGGAGCGGTACGATCAAAATACTGACCTTATCCAAATGGATCAGAAGGAATAATGACATTTTCTCTGGAGACCTTGAAGTGTCCCCAGTGCTGCGATGGGGCTAGGGGGCGCTATTGGGTCATTACTGTGATTTGTAAGGGTGAAGTGTTTTGGAAATTCCTCTCGGTTTTAGTTGGCACTTCTCTCTGCCCGGTCTCCTCCCTTCCTGCACTTTTGTAGACAGGAGGAAGGAGCTCTAAATAAAAACGACCCCTTTTCCTGCCGCAAAGTTTCAGGTGCTCACAGCGCTGCGTCTGATCCTCAGATTAAAGTGGGACTGACTGATTGACACATCCTGAAAAAAAGAAATAGAGGAGAGTTTGAAGAGCAGCCAGTCAAAACAGTGAGGCCAAAGGTCATCAGTCAGCACTGTCCTTAACCTGCGGCCACAGCTGCTGCTCTTCGGACACATCAGAATTAAAATGGGCCAGAATGAGAACAGTGTTCATATAAAGAATTTGGGAGACACACTTCAGATGGTGTTAGCTATTAAGATCATTTACTGTCTAAGTATTTAAAATATAATGTATTCTGAAATATAATGTATTGGGTACAACACACAATGGTGGATACATTTTTTGTCCCGCAGGACACAGGGGACTCGCTGTACGAGTGGGCCCTCCAGGCATACGTATCTGTGGAGAACCTCATTAAAGACAAACCAGCAAAGAAGGTACATTTATGTATAATAAATATAATAATAATTTCAATACTACGCTCAAAATAAAATATACAGAAGGTACAAAAGATAAAAATGAAAATGTAGTGCAGGTTAAAGGATGAATAAGAATTCATCCAATTAATCCAATGAATAAGAATTTCGGGCTGATATATATAACCCTGCAATCCTGATGCACTGATTATTATTGTGTAGTAATAAAATATTTGCAAATTAAATTGGATTCAAAATCAGAACGATATACATTACTAATGTTGCACATTTTTCCACAGAATCAAAAAGACAAACCGTCCAGCGGAGAGAACACAGCCTAGGTACAGTACAACTAACTACACACACTCATATGCACACACACACACACACACACAGAGTAGGATATTATGTCACAACAGCATACTGACCACACACTGCTGTTCTCAGTGGGTGGAGATGTTCCTCAGCAGGTTACTGCAAGACAGCTTTACGTAACTGTGGAGTTTGTCCTCACTCAGGGTGTGTATTCGGTGTATGCCGCACCGGATACCACACACATGCACATACACACTGGAAAGTTAATTTAAACATATGTGTGTCATTTCAGGTCTGCAGTTAACACCAAGCAAATTGCTGAAGTATCTGTTTCCATTACCTGCATTTGCCTTGTAGCTCTAGAACTAAAGAACTCCACACTACACAAACAGACACATGAATGCACACACTCACACACTCCTGCCACCCAACATTTCCACCCCCTTCAGCTTCACTAACGTTAGTGTTGTTTGTGTGTGTTGTTTCAGGCCTACAGTTAGCATCATGCTAATTGGAGGAGAAAACCTTTCCATTAACTGCATTAGCCTCATATTTCTGGTGAATACTGTACTGGTCTCGACTGATAACAATCTGCCTGTGCTTGCAGGTATTACGTCTGTCTGGGGTTGCCAATGCTGCAGTGTTGGCTCAGAGGTGGTGGGTGTGTTGCAGAACACCCTCCCCTTTATTTCCGTCCCCCATTCTCTCTCTCTCTCTCTCTCTCTCTCTCTCTCTCTCTCTCTCTCTCTCACTCATTCTGTCTTTGCACTAGAATGTCATTCACAGCAGAAGAGGCGTGGCCTGTTGGAGATGTTTTAAAACTTGAAAAACCCAGGAGTGAACCACTGCAGTGGAGTTTTAATGTATATTTATGTACAAATCAAAATAAAGTGATCTAGATTCCACCACGTGGTGTGAGCTGTGTTTGTAAAATGAAATATACAGTCATCCGTTTAAAGTGTGTTCTAGTCAAGTTTATTTGTGTAGTCAATTATCAAACACTAAGGTGAATGTGCTTTAAAGAATAGGACAAAACTATTATTACATCTGAAAACTGTGGGGAAAAATGGGATAAAGAGATAAAACAAAAGATAAAACAATGCTCTGAAATGTAGCCGATGTAATTCAATGATTAAAGTGAACCGTTCCTCCTTATTTGGTACCTCTCTCTTTGCTATGACATTTATTTCTGGTTCCAGGGCTGGAACAGTGAAATTGTATATGCCATGTCGCCCCCTACACTTCCTGTATAGTATTACAGTCCGTCAGAATCTGTGTGAATCATATCAACATCAGCTTCATCATGTTAAAGAAAATTGTAGAACATTATGCATTTGTATAGAGTTAAACAGAACATAGTCTAGAGCGCTTTAGAAAAAATGGGACATTACTTTGCATTATGAAGCTATACAGAGCAAATTAATTAATGTAGAGCTTTTTTTAAGTTACATAACCTTGTGTCTGTGTGGTGTTTTGGGGGTTTTGACAGTCTTATTATGTGTTTTTTATGGAAAGTTTATTTTTCCCATAGAGACAAACAGTTTGGATGCATATTTTCTTATATGGGCATGTCACAGACTACAGAGTGATCAAACTTCAAAACTTTGAAGGTACTTTGTAAAAGTGATCATGAAATGTAATTATTCAGGTATGATTCAGGGTCATACCAGAAGCTCCGTCATCTTTATTCGCCTCTGTGAAGTGGGACTTGCAGGTTGCAGCCTGAATAGATCAGTAAGCTGATTGTATATGTGGGAAAACTTCCTCTGGGGGAAATATGGGGGGATGTCATGGAAAAAGCTGTGTAAACCAGTTCAGCCCAGAGACAAACGTTTTCAGCTTGTTGCAAAACAGTTCCACATGAGGAGACACACACACATACACACTCTCTCTCTCTCTCTCTCTCTCTCTCTCTCCCTGCACGATCAGCAGGAGTGTGTGAGTTCCTAAACCACATCCCTGTCTAAAGTGAGTTGTGGTGTATTTATATTTGAAAAAATATCAAATTCACAAATTAGAAAAATTATGAGGAGTGAAGTAAAGCAGAAGTATTCAAGATGTTCTAGGTCCCAGTTTCTAGATCTCTGCTGAAACATGGACTGAGGCCTTAAAGGGTCAGACCATCCTGGGTTCACTCTCTGTTTATCAGAGGTCAAAACCAAGTGACAATGACACCAAATACTGATGTGCTGTAATGAAATGAAAAACTGTTTAGACTGGCTAAAACAGGTATTTTAGAGATATTTAAACTATCTTTTGTACTGTTTTTTAACCATTATATTTTACATTACCATGTAATACTATTGTAGATTGCATTACTATCATACACTACCTCATGGCAGGTAAGTAAAATTACAATCACATACATTTACACAACCTCTCTCTCTGGATGGGTAGGGTGCTCTCCTGTCGCTAAGCATATTTGTGATCTATTTCGTTGTGCTTGTTTTAATTTCTTTGTACAATACTGAGATAAAATTGGCATGGCAAGGTTTTAAAGGGAACATATACCTCTTTTTAAACAAGTTATAATAAGTCTATGGGCTATTCAAACCATTTTCATGAAGATCTTAGCACAAAATCACTCTCACATATAGAGTCAAATGAGCCATTTAAAGGCTCTGTCACTTTAATGCAATTAAGCTTTCTCTGCCCATGCCCCACCCATCCCGTACTTATGCTGCATGTTTAATGCACATGAAAATGGCAGAAAACAGAGGCGCTATCCAGCCCTACGTGTAGGGATTTGTGTTGTTCTTTGCAAACAACACAACACTTCATGAGTGACTTGCCTTTGCCTGTAGCCATAGAGCTTGGCATCTTATGCATGCTCATAAACCAGCAGACAAAAATCGTGGTGGATGGGGGTTCGACAGGTGAGGGGTGGCTTTATGCAAATTTCCATCCGAACAACTCATAGAAGCATATGTTTCCTGACACCAGCAACTTTCAGTTGACTCACAGAAATGAATGGATGTTATTTTTGAGCTTGGAATGCTTACAGGAGCAGTTGAGAACCAAATGGAAATAACAAAAAGTGAGTTTTGCAAAATATTTCCTTTTAATGTCAATACAAACAGTGTTACATTTTTAACAAAATGTAATACTACAAAATATTACTCCCCCAAACACCCTCCTATCCCAACCCAGGGCCAGATTAAACAACATTAAAACAAATAAATAATTAATTGATAAATGTTTTAATTAAATTTAAGCAGTAATTTGTGCTGGTATTAAAAAGCTGTAATCAGTAAAGGTGTATTTATGGATTCAGAGTAAAAAGGCTGGGGTTTTTTTGGTCTCTCTGGTCACACTGGTCTCTGGTTTCTCTCATATCTCTCTGGTTATCTGGTCAGTTTAGTCTCTGGTCACTCTGGCCTCTTTGGTCTGTGGTCACTCTGGTGTCTCTGGTTTCTTAACTCTGGTCTCTCTGGTCACTCTGGTTTCTCTAGTAAGTTTGGTGTCTGGTGTTTCTGGTCAGTCTGGTTACTTTGGTCACTTTGGTTCCTCTGGTCAGTCCAGTCTCTCTAGCCAGTCTGGTGTCTCTGTTTACTCTGGTCAGTCTGGTCTCTCTATTTGCTGGACATGTCCAGCAGGCTCTGTTTGTTGATTTCAAAGAGTCTCCAGCCCTCCTCGTGCGACAGATCGGCAGCACCGCGCCGTTTGTAGAACTCGATGGAGGACTTGTTCCACTCAGCCACAATGAAGTGCATACTGCTGCAGCGACACTTCACCGCCGTCTGGAGGAAAAACACACACAGAAAAGTAATGTAATGACTCCTCAAAACTGTCTGGAAAAACACACAGCAAGAAAGAACATTGTGCACAAAAAAATGGAAAAAAAATAAATTTTTCATGAAAAATACTATAATGCTTTACTATAATAATACTTTACTATAATGCTTTTAGCGTGATAAGACACCATAATGTTCTATAAAGCTCTGTAATGCTCTATAACACTGTCAAGTTTTCTAATGCTCTGTAACACTATAATGTCCTGTATTGCTCTACAATGCTCTATAATGATCCTTATGGTCAAAGACAATGGTGAAAATGTTAATCCTGATGTTAACACACATTTGTTTAACATTATTCTATGTTGTAATGGTCTGAAAATGGTCAAACTTACTTCACTGAGCCGCTTAAGGATTTCAGACCCGATTCCATAACCTGGAACAGCACAGGAGGAGTTTACAGACACACGTTGATATAAGCAGTGACTGTTCATTACAAATAGAAAGTAATAGAAAGGCACTGGTGTGAAAAAGTGTCAATACCTCTGAACTCCTTCATGACGTAGAAATCTTCCAAGTACAGCAGCTTCCCGATCCAGGGGTCGTAGGTGAAGTAGTACATGGCGAAGCCGACCACCCGGTGACCTGCAGACATAAAGAGAGGCACTTCAACCACGGACCCCTGGACAACATCACTGTTTAACGAAAACCTTTGAACTCAATGTGTTTATTTTTATCCTATTTTAATATATCAGGATAAACAGACCAATGGAGATGCTCCAAAATTACTAACATCTTACATTAAAGTACACTAATGTACATTAAACAGTGTAAAACTGAATTAAAGTAGATTAAAGTACTTTGAAGTATGTAATGTAATCTTGAATTACATTAAAATATGTTGAGCTTTTTTAAAACATGAAACTAACTGTATATCAAACTGGCTGCCCTATACCTTCATAAGCCCTTTATGACAAATGACAAAAACCTACATTGACATTATGAAGGCTTATTCCAGTCATAATGGCTGATTTTTAGGCTCAGGACTCATTACAATAGCCAGCAGAAATAATAATTTATTAATGTTCATATGGGTTTATGTCACGTAATATGAAGCGCTTATGAACCCTGCACCATTGAGTGAGTTAATTTGCACGAAAATAGCATCACAAATGAAAATAAAGTTGTGGAATAAGCAGCTACAGGTTCTGAGTGTTCCTTTTGTGGTTTCAATTGTTTACATATGAGATGTTTTCCTCTAAACACTCCTGATAAGTCCTGAACATTCATACCAGCTCAGAAAATTCCCACTGTGTGTGTCTATGTGTGTGTGTGTGTGTGAGAGAGACATGACTCATAAGTATTGTGTAACTGATTAAGTAATGAGTCACATGTGTCTGAGGGACAGTTTGTGTTGACCTTTATCAGAGCTAAAAAGTGTGAACCCCTAACCCCCTACAGCTGGCACAGCCTCACAGCTCTGGGGCTCAGACTGATCTACACCAGGGGAGTGGCAGGGTGAATTTTATGGATCTGATTTTTTGGTGAACTGTCCCTCTGAGTGTGAGTTGAGGGAGCTGAAGGTGAACTTGCCCTCTGTGGTCTGTTTGTCCTCAGGAACTTCGGCCACCACGCACTGATAGAATGGATGATCTCCGAAACCGTCTTCCAGCAGCTCTGCAACAACAAACAGCCTGGGTCTGAACACAGCTGGGGAACAAAACCGGCCTGAACACAAGTGCAGAATAAAGCAGGCCCAAATATGCGTGTAGAATAAAGCCGCCATGAGTACGGGTGGAGAATAAAGCATAAAAACGGGTGCAGCGTAAACCCGGCCTGAATACGGGTGTAGAATAAAGCCGGTCTGAATATGGGTGAGAATTAAAGGTCGCCTGAAAACGGGTGGGTGGAAAATTGTCTCGTTATCTCACCTTTCTCGGTCAGAACGACCTGTTCTTCCATTTCCTCAAACTTAGCGAGTTCCTGAGAGAGAGAGAGAGAGAGAGAGAGAGAGAGAGAGAGAAGGGGGGTCGACGGCTATACAGTTAGTTTCATGTATTTTAATGTCAGTTAATGTAAAATGTAATACATTTATTATACAATGTGATGAAGTGTGAAGTGGTGTGTGTGTGTGTGTTTGTGTTTAAAGGTGTCTGTGAACTTGTGTGTGTACCTTTATGAGCCGCAGGATGTCCGAGACGTCTCTGGGCTCTGCGTCCCTGAGTGTGACGGTGTGTGTTTCAGAGTGTGAGTTTTTGTCCATTTTCTTCTCTTGCTTCTCCTCTTCAGTCCTCTGTAGGTGAAAAACAGAAGGATGAACTTCTTCATTCGGCGCTCGCGCTCTGGTCCTCCGTCCCGGGCTGCATACAGGCTCCTCTGACTCGCACACACTTTCACACACACACTCACACACACTCTTATACACCCCGGCCGCCTCCCGCTCCTCCTTCCCCACCGCGTGACGGCATTTCCTACACCCCCCGCGTGACTCATCCGCGTCCGGCTCTGTCCAGATCAGGAGAGGCTTTAGTCACTTTTCAGCTTCACAAAGAGAGGGAGCGTGTGTGAGAGTGTATGTGTGTATGAATCTATGTATATGTGAGTATGTGTGTGTATGAGCCTTTATATGAGTCTGAGTGTAAGTCGAAGTTTTATGTGTGTGTAGTAACACTGTGGATTTCTGTAGAAAAACGTTGGCCTCATATTTATTCATTATTAATAAACATTAATCAATATTAATAATTAATTATTCATCAATGAGTGCCATTAGACATTCACACGTCCCTCCTCTAATATCACACCAGTGCTGAGAACAATCCACCACCCCAACACCTGTTTTATTTTTAATTTGAAGCAATTATACAGGGGCGCTGACAAGGGGGGGGAGTTTAGTACGATTCTAGGGACCCAGCACTGACATGG
>JBBKCR010032607.1:0-27174 GCA_037577295.1 Ladigesia roloffi
GAAGACCCAAAAGGAGATTTATGGATGTGCTGAAAGAGGACATGGAGTTAGTTGGTGTAAGGGTAGAGGATGCAGAAAATAGGACTATGTGGAGACAGCTGATTAGCTGTGGCGACCCCTGAAGAGAAAAGCCGAAAAAGGAAGAAGAAGAAGAAGCCCTATCCTTAAAGAGCGGCTTAAACTAAATGTGCTTAATATCCCCAATGTGGTTTTAAGAGTTGTGAAAGGCACTTATAAATAAAATGTTTTACAATTATTTTTATTATACTGTTATACTGTTATAACTGTTTGCTCTATTGTATGCTATTTGAAATGCATGGTATTAGTGTACCATATCACACACTGGAGTTATTGTGCTCCTGTTTTATAAAATGGTTTAATGAAGGCGACCACCTAACAGAGGCATTGGCTGTTCTCATAGAATCAAAGACCAACGTGTGGAATATGTGCAAGTACGGTTTTTCATACCATATTTGACTATATTTATGTATGCTAACCACAACAGTCTGATAAAACATTTGCAGCTGTTTTTTGCAGATATTGAAGGAAGCCAGGCTTCTGAGATCCCAGCCCCCCGCCCCCTGTTATTTCAGATGTACCCTAGGGCTCTGTCCTTGGGCCCCTCCTTTTCATAATTTATCTCCTTCCCCTTGGCAAGCTCTTCCAAGAAAAACAACATCATTTTCCACTGTTATGCGGAGGATACCCAGCTCTTCCTTACCAGTAAACCTGCGTCCTCATTTACTGACTCTTTGACAGACATCAAAACCTGGTTTTCGTCAAGTTTCCTTAAATTAAACAGTGATAAAACGGAAGTTCTCCATATTGGTACCAAATCAACTTTGTCCAAAACTTACAGTATCTCTACTGATATTGATAATTGCTCCATCCCCCCTTGTTGCTGGTTAAAAGTCTGTGTCATCCTCAACAGTACATTTTCTCTTCAATCTCATATCAATAACATTACCCAATCTGCTTATTTTGATCTTCATTACATCAACTGTCCCGTTCTTACCTCCCACACTACTGCCATCGTCATTCTCAGCCTTTTTTACGACTATGAGGATCAGAGATTTCAGCTGCTCTGCTCCCTGGCTCTGGAACATCAGTTCATTTTCACACTTTAAATTCACACTCAAAACCCATCAGTTCAATTGTGCATTCCCTTTTTGATTCATTTCCACTGTCTAAATGGTCTAAATTGAATATACTTTTTAATCTTGTCTGAGATTTCTTTTTAACAAAGCCTTTCGTTCACCCTCATAGATATTTTCTATATGTATTACCTAATAATTGTTCTATTTTTTATGCCTGCCTAATTTTCTTCTTTATTTTCTAACCTGTAGCCCTAAGTGGTCTTGTAATTATTATTGTATTATTATTTTTAAACAACAACAACACATTAAAAAAATTATTATCATGATCATTGGGCAGCACGGTGGCGCAGGGGTTAGCGTTGTTGCCTCCCAGCAAGAAAGTCTTGGGTTCGACTCCTGGGTTGGGCACAGGGTCTTCCTGTGTGGAGTTCGCCTGTTCTCTCTGTGACCACATGGGTTTGCTCCCACCACCAAAAAAATATGTGTGATTGGTGAATATGTTGATTGACCACACTCAATTGTAGGGTGGAGCCGAATACAAAATCGGAAAGGCACAAATAACATTTTTTTTTTCAGAATACGGAATTTGGACAAATAATTAAAAAAATATTTGTATTCGGGAACCAAACCTCGCCCCCACACCCGCGCGTTTAGGGCTCTCGCCCTGCGATCAGAAAGTCGTGGGTTGTTCCCCAAAACCGCTAGGCACCTCTGAAGTGCCCTGAGTGAGGTAACAGACCCCACACACTGCTCCCCGGGCGGCGTGTTCATGGCTGCATGCTGCTTCACTTGGTTGAATGCATTTTTGTGCTGACCAATGTTTAATTAACTTTTAGATACTCTGCTGGACTTCCTGACTGGGAGACCTCAGTCAGTCAGGATTGGGAACAATATCTCCAGCACAACCACACTGAACACTGAGGTCCCCCAGGGCTGTGTGCTCAGCCCCCTGCTCTTCACGCTGCTGACCCATGACTGCAGAGCAATGCACAGCTCGAACCACATCATCAAGTTCACTGATGACACAACTGATGGTTGTTAACTTCAGGAGGGCTCGACGTGATCACCCTCCGCTGAACATCGACGGCTCCTCGGTGGAGATTGTCCAAAGTTCCTTGGTGCTCACATCGTGGAGAACATCTCATGGACCCTCAACACCAGCTCCATCACTAAGAAAGCTCAGCAGCAGCTCTAATTCCTGTGGAGACTGAGGAGAGCACACCTTCCACCCCCGATCCTCACCATGTTCTACAGAAGGACCATAGAGAGTATTCTCTGCAGCTGCATCACAGCCTGGTATGGGAAATGCAATGTTTCAGATCGCAAGACCCTGCAGAGGGTTGTGAGAACAGCTGAGAAGATCATTGTAGTCTCTCTTCCCTCTGTCACAGACATTTAAACCACACACTGCATCCGCAAAGCCACCAGCATTGTGGACGACCCCACTCACCCCTCACACACACTCTTTTCCCTCCTCCCATCTGTAAAATGTTTCCGTAGCTTACGGGCCTCCACTACCAGAATGAGAAACAGTTTCTTTCCTCAACCGGAACTGAATTACAAAAACACATACACATACACCACCAATAACCCCCTCCCCTCCCTCACTCTACCACCTAGGACACTTTTCTTTATACATTTTCATTTATTCTGCATTTTCTGTAAAAAAATATTGCTGTCCACATTGCACATATTTATTGATACCCTGCATTTTTGCACATCTCTGCTGCTTGAATATAGTACTGGTCAATACTGTATTTACCCTGAATGTAGCTATTCAATTTTCACTGAACATAGTCTTGTCTTGTTAAGTTGTATTGTTTCTCTTGTGCTTAAACCTATTTGCACTTGTTCTGTTTCTGTTCTGTTCTGCTCTTGTGTTGCACTGTGGTCCAGGAGGAACGTTGTTCGTTTTTACTATGTACTGTGTATATGGTAGAAATGACAATAAAACTACTTGACTTGACTGTGACGTGCTGGCAACTGTCCAGTGTGTACCTTGCCTTTGTCCGTAGCAGCTTGTAAGATTTGTGGGGGCACAGTTATTGGACGTAGACACTGGCAGCTTTGGATACATTTTATTTTCTTTTCTTAACTTTTCACAATTTACTCACGCACACGGAACAGTCTCTTTTACTTCAGGGGTTATAAGCCTCGACCCTCTCTTTTTCTCAGTCTGTGGAAAGCAGACATGGGTTAATCAGAGATTTGCCTTTGGAAGAGGACTCACACTCCAGCTGGGACCCCTCAGCTCCTTGCTGCACCCGGCCTATAGATAAGCGTTGGGTGAGAAGACAAGGATTTGTGTTTAGAGTTTTGGGAAATTGAGGGCTAATTCAAATAAATGTATTTTAGCAATCAAGAAAAACTGTAACAAATGCAATGTTAATCTGAACCACTACAAGATTTGTCTCGATTTACTGCCATTCAGACCTGATCTGAATACAGTTTTCTTTTTGTAGTAATAGCAGGTTTTTCCTGACATTCCAACAGTTGGTGTCAGGACACACCAGCCTCATGATATCAGGGTTGACAGTGTACATGAGAGAAGGTATGAGGGTGTTTGTAACAGGTTTAATAGTGTGTGTGTTTGTTAAAAAGAATGTATGTGTGGCAGGTGTGGTTGTGTATGAGAGAGCATGTGTGAATGGCAGTTATGATTGTGTGTGTGTGTGTATGTGTGTGTGTGTGAGAGAGAGAAAATGTGTATGTTTATGTGGCAGGTGTGACAGTGTGCGTGTGAGAATATATATGTGTTCATTGTGATAGTTTGTTTGTGTGTGAGAGTATCTGTATGTGACAGGTGAGATAGTGTGTGTTTGAGAGAGAGTATTTGTGTGTGCTAGATGCGATAGTGTGTGTGGCCCAAACTTGGAACATCTCACAAGTGACTTTGCTCATGTCTTGACTTGACTTCATACAGTTGTGTATGATAGGGCTGGGAGCTTGAAGGTTAACATGCTTTACTTACTCTCTGGAAGAGAAACAAGTTGGACTGGTTCACAGACGTAAAGTTTTCTGGATCCTTTTGGTTTAAGTTGAAAGTAAACACCCCAGTAGTGCAGGTCTGAGCAGCAATGAAGCATGTATTAGAGAAATAGAAAGAGAGTGGAGAAAATAGACCTGGAGAGAAAGAGCAAGAGAAAGGGAGAGAGAGCAAGGGAAAAGGAGAGAGAGAGAGAGAGAGAGAGAGAGAGAGAGAGAGAGAGAGAGAGAGAGAGAGAAATAAGAGAACAACATGAATGAAGCATTTGGTCTTTGCAGCAGAGGATCTGCTCCAGGTAAGATGCATGCTTCATTGGTGCTCAGACCTCCACCACTGGGGTGTTTACTTTCAGTTTACATAATCTAAAATATGAAGGTCATTCTTGGAATTAAGAATAAAATGGAAGTACAAATGTCCACTAAAGAGGACATTTATTAAACACTTAAATACTGTGGTAAACTGTGGTAATGAATGTGGTAACATTCATTTATAAACTGGTTTAATATGTGCTGAAGAGAACACCAATATTTCAATACAAAATTAGCTCAATATAAATTATTATGCACTTACTTCCTCTAACCATAAAATGTCCCTGTGCTAAAGGACACCATATTCAGGACGTTTCCAAATTCCCACCCCTACAAATGAGGTTTATCATTTAAAAGTCCTAAATTTTCTCTTTAGATGTCAAAAGGAGTTAGATCAGTGGCATGCAGGGGGTGGAATATATTCAGGTTTATAAATGTGTACATATATAATGTACATTACTTAGGGGAAACTGGGGATGGATATGAAATTAATCAGAAGACTCTCAGTTCCTCTAATGTGGAACATGTTACAAATCATGTGATTTACTCTGTCTCAATCATGTGATTTAGTATGTATTGCATATGTGAAGAAGTAGCACCCTGTGACAGGCAGTCAATTTTGGAACAAAAATCTAAATCTGAGGTACGAAAGTATTTATTTTTGTCATAGTATTGCCTGCTTTGTAGTTAAACTCTTCAAATTCCAAATGTTTATTGTGTGTATATGTATATATATATTTCACGCTCGTTGCTAGTGATAATGCTATAGCTATTAGCTGTGCAGAAATGTAGTGTGTGCCTTGGGGTTAGTTTTAACAATAAGAGTCTGTGTTAGTTGTAACAACCATGGAAATGTTAAAACTCACCCCAAGTTAAATTGACTCGTATTTATGTTTCCTTTGAATTTCAGTATGTCTATATCTTGGAAGAAAAAGACTGATGTGGGGGTGCCTTTTAACATTTTGGGGAGAGCATTAAATTATGTAAAAATTCCATCAGACCTATGGCAAAAGTATATGGCATATGCCATATCACTCTGCACTTAGAGAATGAGGGATCAAGGGAAATTCCATGTGCTGGGTACTGTTGTGTTAAGAAGGTCTTCACAGATGAACAAGAGGAACAATTTACAGAATATTAATACCATTAACAGAATGAGGGCTGCTGATGCATATTGTGTTCACACTAGGTAAACAGATAGGAATTGATCAATGATAAGTGAGTGGAAATTTAGCAATTAACATTGGTTGCAAAATAAAATGTAATGGATGGGGAAATATTTGTGTGATTAAAATTACAGGTGAGAGAACTTACATATTAGCTTGCAATAAAATATGGATGCAATCTTCCAAAGACATGGGACAAACTCATAAAGAAACACAACTTGGTCTGTTAGGAATGCTAAAGCTTCCATACTAAGGCTTGCACAGAACAATATTTTTAAAAACAGTTGATCAAAAGTGATAAGGAGATGTTACTTATCTGGAAATGACATTTAACAGCATGTTGGGATGATGAACACATTGTAAGAGATGGGCCAGTATGTTTTGGAAGTGGAAATGAATCAGGATGGATGCAAAAAGTTAATTTAATCATCTTAATTTAGCATTTTTCTCACTAGGGTTAATACTGAGACAAAAGGTGCTACTTTAAATAGAAAACCACAAAACGCACACCTTCTGCAAGCCTTTGACTTCTGCAAGATGAATAGAATTGTTATTGAACCCGTGTTGAAGAAACACAGATTTACTTGAACTTTAGCCCAGATGATGTTCAACCCTTACCAAAAATGTGGAACAAGAAAAATCTCTGTAACAGGAAGGAAGAGAGTAAAAACAGTAACATTTACTGATACACATGTCAAGATAGTTCTGGTAGCCAAGCAGAGAAGGTCTGACAAGATGAAACAGAAAAGTCTGTGCAAAAAAGAAGACAACTCAACGTGCACAAACAAACAACAATCTAGGCAAACCTCAATGAAGAAAAATTAGAAAACGAACCAGAGGACACAGAGGATTTTTGGTTGCTAATGAAAATTTCTGTATTGTGTGCATGGAACAGTTCAGTATCCCAAAGGCAAAAAAAGTTTGGGTTAAATGTATACATTTTAGTCTGTGGGCCCATGAAGCAGCCAGAATAGACCTAAGTATTGTAAAATCTTCTTTTTTTGTGAGCCTACATTGAATTGGTAAAACAGGGTTGACATACGCTAGTTCTGGAAGGTCAATATCCAGAATGGTACTTTTGGAGTTTGGAGTTGAATGGAGTTTGTTTGAGGAGAACCACCAAACTGCGGTGGACACCAGACCTACGGATGGACCTGAGATGGACAACCCTGGTGTAGGGAATTAAATTAAAAATGTATAATTTAGAATTTAGGTTTAATTTAAATATTAAACTGATAATAATGTAGAGATACATTTTAGCTCAATTTAAATATTTCTCCACAAGAATCAGTTTAGGCTTGTACTTGAGTGATTGATTAATAATCAATAATTATTTGATTAATTATTGATTAAATAGGGGGGTTCAATCAAGCAGGGGATTAAGAATCAGTGTGAACTGTTTGATCTGAGAAATAGTTCAGGCAGAATACATTTATTTACCATGCTAGACAAACACAAAACCTACAAACACAAAATAGACTAGATGTGAATAGTAATGGAGTAGTGATATTGAAATATGTTATGGAAATTACTAAAACCTTCATAAACAGCGACTTCATAGAAACAAGTACAACCCAGCAATCAGAAGTACACAGATTGTTGACCTTTGCACCAAATATATCAAAATGAGAAAGTAACTGATATACTTATTTGCTTACTTGGGGTTGGGGCCAGCCATGATCTGGGGCTCAGAGAAGTTTGGATGCAGCTTAAACTTTTCAGAATTCTTAGAAAGTTCAGAGTGCTCTGAGGAGATGACGAAGTTGCAGTTCGGAGTACTTATGGAGGTTGTGGAGGTGATGAAGCAGTGGAGCTGATGATACGTTGTGGAGCAGGTTGGCTTGAGTTCGTTGAATGCTCAGATGTGGATCTTGGGGTTTGCAGAGGTGATGAAGTTGTGTTTCAGGCGTTGGTCTTGGGCTCAGCTCAGATGTTCTCAGAGGTCTGCCCTGGTCTGCTTGAAGTTTCCACCCCTGTTTCCTGGTGCTGCTCTGCTCCCTGGTCACTGCTCTGCTCAAACTTTGTTTGAAACTTGTGGCTTTTATGGGCAAGTGAGGGGGCTGTTTCCTTGTCCCACCTTTCTCAACTGGACTAATTAGAAGATGGACAGCCTCCCTCCCTCCCTCCTTTATTGAGGGGCTGTGGTGGGGCTGCATGTCATTTATGATTCAGCCTGTGGAACTTCTCATTAGCAGAATAAAGTGCATAACACTTGCATAAATACTAACCGAATATTGGGATGTGTGCTTTTGCTTCTGTTGTGAGCTATGGATCAGGTAGATTGGTGGTAGCATGAGGGGGGCAACTTAGTGTGTGCAAGGGTGACCGCTGGGTCTTAGACCAAGCTTTTCTAAATGACCATAAAGTTGCCTTGTCTGCCTTTACAAACCCCAGGTTTGTTTTGTTCAGAATTGTGTTCCATGCCTCTTAGACAGAGGTGTGGTCAGATAAAGTATCACAGTTGTTTTACAATCATACACTGGTAAAAAAAAACAACAGTAATAACTATTTTTCTATTTCCAGGTGTGCACCATCTCACTGAAATGAGGATATTACTTCTGGGCCATAAGGCATCTGGAAAGAGTTCCATCACCAGGACCATCCTGGGTGGTGATGAACCAAGCACAAAAACTTCCCAGTGTCTGAGGATCAGAGGAGAAGTTGGAGGTATGGTGGTCACTGTGACTGAAGTTCCAGGCTGGTGGAGTAATTACATGGTGAAGGATACACCAAATCTAAATGCTGAGGAGGTCATACTCGGAGTGTCTCCAGGACCTCACACGGTGCTGCTTGTCGTGCGCCTGGACATACCCTTCACTGAGACTTGCAGGAGAGCCCTAGAGCAACGTCTGCTTCTCTATGGGACAGAACATGTTTGGAGACATTCTATGGTGCTGTTTACCTTTGGAGATCACCTTGCAGAGAGACCCATTGAGCAACATGTGGAGTGTGAAGGAGAGGCCCTTCAGTGGCTTACTAAGAACTGTGGGAACAGAGTCCATGTCCTTAACAATAAGGACAGGAAAAACTCCTGGCAGGTAAAGGAACTCCATGAGAAGATCAAAGGCATAGTGATGGAAAACAGTGGGCATTCTTTTGAGGTGGACCCTATATCTTTGCACACTGTAGAAGCCAAGAGGAGAATGGATGAAGTGAAAGCTACAGAAAGGCAAATGGAGCACAAACAAGCCTTTGCACAGGCAGGTGAGGTAAAATCTGTCAGAAGAATTTCTGTGGGATAAGCTCTGGCAATCCCAATTGTCTCAGTTCATCGTGACCAGATCTTTCACTCAGAATAAGTTCCTTAAAAGCAAATGATTTATTTGTTACAATTTTGGGTATATACATTTAGACTAATATCTTGAGGCTCATGTCTTGAAGCTCTGCCTGTTTTTCTAGCCAACATCATCGCACTGCAAAACCAATAATTGATCAATAAAAACACATTCATTAAAAAGCTAGATAAACCCTATTGAAAATATAATGGAAATTATTCTACAAAGCAAAATATCATAATTAATAAATTTACTTTATTATATGCCAAAAATGAATGGCTAGATCAGAGACGAAATTAAGATTTACTGCCTTAAATAAAGTAGCCACTTATAGTCACATGTGAAAAATGTGAAAATCTTTTGCTGCATTAATCCATTCACCAAGTGAAGCAGTGGCCTGCCACCAACAAGGGCAAGCCAGGGAGCAGCTTTTGGGGATGGTACCTTGTTCCAGCATACCTCAGTGATTATAGTAGCAGCGCTGGGATTTGAACACACAGCCTTTGTGTTGCAGTGGGCAACACCTTAACCAATAGGCCAACAGCTGCCCAAAATGAAAACATTTGCAAAGTTGTGTTTTAATTTATATTGAAATATTATTTTGCCAATTTTCCCTATTTTGCTATTTTCAAGAAATCTTACTCAGTAAACAATTAAAGAGGGGCACTGTACAATTCAACTTTGATTAAGTATGTATATAAAGGAAAGCACAGATAAAATGTAATGCCTGTCTTTTCCTGAGCATTTGTTTTACTTTGGAATAGATCTGTTTGAACACTTGGATTGTTTCCTCACCAGTGTCTCCTACAGCTTCCACAAAAGCAGAAGTAAGAATCTTGATTTTGGGACACAGGCACTCAGGAAAGAGTTCAGTAGGAAACATCATCCTGGGCAAAGAGGACTTTGACCTAAAAAGAACTTCAAAATGTGTGATCAAAAAACGTGAAGTAGCAGGGAGGTTGGTCACTGTGGTGGAAGCTCCAGGTTGGTGGAACAACTACCACTTAAAGGACACACCAAATCTAAATAAAACTGAACTTTTGCGCAGTGTGTCCCTTTGTCCTCCAGGACCTCATGTTCTGCTTCTGGTCATGCGAGCAGATGGCTCATTCACAGCAGAGAACAGAAGAGTAGTTGAGGAGCACTTGGAGCTTTTTGGGGAAACAGTCTGGGAACATACTATGTTGCTGTTTACCTTTGGAGATTGGCTTGGCGAAACTAGCATCGAGCAACATATTGAAAGTGAAGGAGACCCACTCAGGTCGCTTGTGAAAAAGTGCAGAAATAGATACCAAGTCCTTGATAACAAGCAACAAGGATGAAGGAATTCAGGTCTCAGAGCTTCTACCGAGGATAGATGGAATAATGGCCAGGAACAGTGGACATTATGAGGTCAGCAGTGGGGTAACAGAAGAAGAACAAATGCAGCAGAAGGCTGATGAGGAGCGTGCTAAACTGAGAGCATCTATGGTGATGGAGAAGAGACACACTCGTCGGTTGATGATGGGTATAGTTAATCTTTCCTTCTTCACTTTAGTTTTACACATTCGGAAGATGTCTGGCACCCTTTACAAAATGTACTGTTAAAATTTTATGAGGAATGCACAAATAGAAATCATGCAAAACCACTTTGAATTAAATCATTTTACATTTTACCTTAGAACATAGCGTGCAAACAAAAAAGACTAAAATTGTAAAAAAAAAAAAAAAAACAACAGTGCTTGCTCTCCAAACCATTTGCTGTTTGCCGCTCTTTTGCTTGGTGCTCTGCCACTAGGGCGGAGAGTATCCTGAAAGTTCTCCTGTGTTGAAAATGTGTTTAAGAAATGTGTGCATTTCTGTTCTCTATGTGCATTTGCAAGTGATGCCATTTTAAACTCCCTGTAGTTTATTTATTTACAATAACTGGTCCTATGTGACATGCTGTATGACTCTGATTTACCACTTGTACACTGGCAACATATCCTGTTACTGTTTTGGAGATACAAGATTTTGTTTCAACAGATGTAGTGTGTTTCCTCAGGAGGGTTTTGTGATGTAATTGAAACAAGAATCTGTGTACCAGAATTGATTTGTTAGCATGAGGAATCTTTTGAAGGTGTAAAGAACCTTCCATTGGAATATCAGTTCTTCCATTAAATCTGTGTACAGTGCTGAGTAAAAATATTTATAACAGTTCCTGTACAGTCTTTTTTTAAAAAAGAAAAACATTTTAAACATGTTGACGTATTTGACATAAATTTAAACACATTTGTAAAGGCTTATTCAAGCACGTTTTTGTCTATCAGTTTCACTACTGCTTGTGCTATGACTAATGTTTATGTCAGCTGGCATTAAAGGCTCACTTAGATGTGATGTAGCCACATCTGCAACAAAGTTTGAAACTTAACATTTCTTCTCATACATTTTTCACATCATAGGCGAGGTCCATCTTCCATCAGAGCTGAAGATTGTGATGCTTGGAAGCAGGTTTTCTGGAAAGAGTTCTGTTGGCAACACTATTCTCGGAAGTGAGGCTTTTAGCTTAAAGAGCAGTTCTAAGTGTGTGACGCATCAAGGCATAGTGGGAAACAGGCACATCACACTTGTAGAAGCTCCAGGTTGGCTGAGAAGTTCACGTGTGGAACAAACTTCAACAATTATTTTGCAGGAGATCATGAAGAGTATACCTTTGTATACTCCTGGACACCATGCTGTGCTCCTCGTTGTACAGGCAGATACCTCATTCACAGAGGATGTGAGGAGATCTTTGGAGGAACATTTCATGCTTCTGTATCAGAAGATCTGGAGTTGCACCATGGTGCTTTTCACCTGTGGAGACTGGCTAGGAGACTGGACCATAGAGGAGCACATCGAGAGCGAGGGAAATTGTCTTCAGTGGCTTGTTGAGAAATGTGGGAATAGGTATCATATCCTGAACAACCAGGACCATGCCCAAGATGCTCAAGTTATGGAACTTCTAGATAAGATAGATGAGATGGTGGCAGGAAATAGTGGGGATTTACTTGTACATGTCCCAAAGACTCCACTGCCCAGGCAAAGAAGGAAACATGAGCCTCAAGACATTAGAACAGATAGTAGTCAACATGATGTGGATAACCTGAATGAAGAAGCCTTGACCAATATGGATGACACTTTAGATGAAACTTTGCCTACGTATACTGACAAGACAAAAAACTGTAAATTGTCTGACTTGCCCATCCACAAAGCTCACAGCATGCAGCATTCTCACCCAACAAGTAAGATGGTTTAAAATTAACATTTACATTTACGGCATTTAGCAGACACCTTTCATCCAAAGCGACTTCCATTCCCTAACCACAGGGGAGTCTCCCTGGAGCAACTTGGGGTTAAGGGTCTTGCTCAGGGAGCCAATGGTTGTGCTAGGGGTAGGATTCGAACCCACAACCTCATGGTCGAGAGGCAAGTGTCCTAACCACTGAGCTACCTCCACCCACAAAATAATTTGGAGTAGCTGGCTCACTTTTCAGAGAGCTGGCTCTTGTGGCATGGCTCCCAAATAAGAGCCGGTTCCTTCAGCTCCCAAACAGCTCTTAGTTTGTTATCATCTGTTGCCTCATATTTTAGCCTAACTTGGCAAATATGAGTGCTTTGTGTGTTGATAAACACTTAGATTGTTTTACAGTTGACTTTTAGATGGTTTTACAGTTGCTGTTATATTGTTTAACAGTTGATTTCTATTGCAATTAATGCATATAATATTTTTATTGTTGGCTGTATTGTTTTCTTGTTATGATGTTTGGGATTGACACAATTCAAGACTCACATTGATTGTTGTTTCCTGCCATGTCGGTCTTTAACAAATCTGAATCTAAATAAAAAAATTAGGGCTGCCCCCAAATAGTCAACTAAACGTTAGTCAATATGAAGAAGGCTTGGTCGAATACATTTTCATTAGTCGCAAAAAAAATCACGTGAAATTACTCAATCAGGGGCTGCGCAGTCAGTGTATGAAATCAAAGCAACGCGAGATCAACGCGATCTCGTGCCTCGAGGCGCACTCACTTCCATATGACAGAAAATGCTAAAGCCTGATATTAGGGCGTTCAAAATGAAACTGCCGCTACCAGGCAGTGGAAAAGCACCATACGATGATGTGTACACATTGGAGGTTACTGATTGGTGGTTGCTGTCATTGCGTCACAGTGTTATTTCTCGGCAGTCCGCTGCCGTGCTTCTTCAAGCCTCGTGTGGAGCCAACTGTTTCGTTTTGATAGAGAATAAGAAAAAAAATCCAAGAATTAGAAAATAAGAATAAGAAATAAAATCCCTCTGATTTTAATCAATCTGTAATTACCGTATTTTTCGCCCTATAAGACGTACTTTTTCTTCCCCACAACAGGGGTTGGTGCATCTTATATGACAAATATACATTTTGCCTGCATCATAACTGCACCTAACTTTGTGTGGTGCTTGCTCGCAGTCCTCTGTTTATGCTGTGTGCTGCAGTCAACCAAAAACGAGACCAGACGCGACGATAATGCTGGTCCTTTGACGATAACGAAACGAAATCTATAATGTATTGTGGTTTACAATATAAAAACTGTGCTAAAGTGTCTCGTCATTTTCATTGACAAAAACAAGACGAGATGTTATTTCCTGTGCGAAAGGGAGGGGAGAAAAAAGTAAAGGACACTTGACCTTAGAGATTAATGATGTTATGTCCAAAAGTTTCGTACATTGTGCGGCACTGTGAATTAGACTTTAGATTCTCTGCTCGAACCCGAACCCGGTCCGATATTGCCTGCTACCGCCCTCGGGCCATGATGCAGCATTTGAGTTGTTCGGAGCTCCAGCAGGGCGGGGTGTCAGTTTATAAACGCACCCACAGTTCAAAGCATGTGTTATAACGGTCCACATATAAAATGTAATAATTACAGTCAATTTGTCTTGCCGGGCTGGTTACGGACACAAGTGCACGGGTTTGGGTCATGTCAGTTTTCATTTCTTGGGCCCGATCTGGGCTCAAATGTAAAGGAAATGTACCGAGAGTGGACAAAAATTTTGAGACACTCTTTTTCTTGATTTTCCTTTAAATTTGTGTTTGTCTTATATTCCAGAGCTTCTTATAAGGCAAAAAATACAGTATATCCATTTTTTACCTTTATATATCCATCTTTTACATTTTTTACAAATAAAAACATTTTATTTGTTTTTTATCTCAGTTCCGCTCGAGTTGCGTCTCGGACGCTGGGCAACCAGTTGTAGTGGAAGGGTAGAGCCGAGCCCATTGGACTGTATCTTTCCTTGTATATACGCAAGTTATTATATTAATATCATAAATGAACGATTAGTCGACTAATCGCTAAAATGCGGGAGTGTTAGTCGACTAGGAATATCTTTAGTCGGGGGCACAATTAATACATTTACATAAAAATTTACTGAATATTTTAAATGTCTGATTATTAGTACTAGCTTATCAAAAAATTAAATGTACTGCTTTTTATAATGAGAGAAATTTAATATTGAGCAGAATTAAGTTATCATCATTTTGGCCCTCCAACAAAGTTCAGATTTTTCATGTGGCTCCCAATAGAAATTAATTGCCCAGCCTTGGTTTGGACGGTTCCCCTGGTGTGACGTCAGGATGAGGAAATTCGCATAGAACCACCCCTCTCCTGTCGAGCCCCCACACACTAGATTAGTTGAAAATTCACTATTTTTCTGCTGGTTATACGAGCATGCATTGTGGCTACAGGCAAAGGCAAGTCACACATGAAGTGTTGTGCTCATCTTGCTCTGGGTCCAACTAAGGCTCGTACATATAGGGCTGGATAGCACCTCTGTTTCATGTGTAAATGTGCAGCGTTAGCATGGGATCATGGGTCGTGGCCAGCAACAGCTTAGTTGTATAAAAGTGAGTGAGCCCTTAAACGGCTCATTTTGAAAAGGACCGACACTGTCAGGAATAGAGCTGGTGAGATCTCTTTATGTGAGAGTGATTTGTTTTGTATAGCCCATAGACCTGTTATAAGTTTTTTAAAAAGTGGTATAATGTGTTCCCTTTAAAATGTAAACAAGTATGTATCGGGGTGGCTTTGGTGTGAAAATTAC
The DNA here is from genome assembly GCA_037577295.1 of Ladigesia roloffi. NCBI lineage: Eukaryota > Metazoa > Chordata > Actinopteri > Characiformes > Alestidae > Ladigesia > Ladigesia roloffi. Next base: position 14,908 of record JBBKCR010032607.1, read on the forward strand.
TGAGAGTTAATTGTTCAGAAAGGTGGTAATTGGAAACAAATGTCTGCCTATAAAAGGTTCCTCACAGAACGTAAATTCATGAAATAGTTATTTCTGCACCAGCTGATGACAGATATGTTGTTTTACCATTAAAGCCTTTCACAACAAACCAATTCTGAAACCAATTATTACCACTGAATACTCATGTTAAGCAATGGCCATCTGATGTTTCTCAAAATGAAAATATTATTTTGTCACCTCTTTGGCTACCTCACATACCATTTTTTACTTTGCTTTACAGTGGGCGGAGACGGTCATTCTGACACAAGTTCAGACTATGATTCAGATGCTTCACCTATAAGATCCAATAGTTACATCTACAGGATGGCCTCATCACTGAGCTCTGGGATCGGCTCTTTGAAAAACTTTGGTGCTCAAGGTTACAAAGAAGTGCGTGGCTTCATGAAGAGACCTAACCCTGAGGAGGATAACCCGTTTAGAGGTCCAACAGAAAAAAAATCTGTGAGGGGGGAAATGGAAGATAATACTGTGACTAATAATCCATGAAATAGTCAACATGAAGGAGAGCAGCTAGAACCTATGCCTGGACGTTTGGCACAACCAGAACCCATGTCTTGATTTTTCAAGCATTTGATCTAGCTCTAAGTCACCAGGTTCTGAGCAACCAACTTGCACATTTCCTAATCACAAATTGCTAGCTTTTACATCTGGTCCAGAGTTGCTGGCTCACATATTTTCTGTTCCTGAGTCTCCAATCCTCAAGTCACCTAGTCCTGAGTAGCTGGCTCTAACATCTCCGGTTGCCGGACCTCAAGTCTCCAAGTTCCAAGACACAAAGCCTCCTGGCTCCACCTTGACAGGTGCCAAGATTTTTGGTCCTGTGCCTTCGGACATCCAGCCTCCTGGTACCCTGTCATTAACCTCCTAATCCCTTCGTGATAGAGGGAAGGCTACATAGAACATGGCAACAATCTCTGCCAGAACCCAGGATGTGGCTTTCAAAGATATCTGCTGTTCAGCCCTGCAGCTTCTTAACTTTTCATGTTCTTAAATTTTCAAGTACCTGTAGCTTCTCCTGTATAAATGTTTATTGACATAATTTTCCTGCTCCCATGTTTAATGTCTGAACCTGTGTACTCATTATATTACCTAGTTTCAGCCTTTTTATATTAAGTCCAGTGTTGTACTTCTGCTTTAGTGTCATTTTCTTGTCAGTCAAACTAATGCTACTTCTGTCGATACACACACCCAGAAAACCATAGGGAGTTTTTACATGGAACTATCCCACGTTTTCTATCCCACACATTCCCTGTAAAACTGCCTTGTGGAAAATGCCATACAGTGGAATTTAAACTAAACTGAACTTAACTAAATAAACTGAATTGAATATATTTCTGTTTTCTTGATGCGTGATTCTTCTTGATCTTCTATGACCTACACCCATCTTACTAACATAAACATTCATTAATCAATTGGCATTTATGTGTACTCAGCTAAGAAATATCATGAAAGCCGCAGCTGCGGTTTGGGAAATGCCATAACTGAATGGCAAGAAGCTCAGGTGTTTTCTGTTCATGGCAAATAAGGTCTTGAAGTCAGTTGAAGTAACTCGTAATCCTAAATTATTTATTCATTCATAAGCAGTAGCAAACAGAATCACTGACACAATCAGGCATCAAAGATATCAGCATTTAGGAGCTAAGGAAATGTGGAGGGGAGGACAGTGACAGTTGAGGAGGGTGGAGATTTTTAGGGTGGGGGGTGAAGCTCAGTTGGTGGAGTGGAAAGCTCCTCTCTGGTGCCACTGCATGTCACGAATGCGTCTCACGGACTGGATCTGAGGCAGCTGAGCCCCGAACTCGGCGCACTCCTTATACTCTCCCTTCTCAAACAGGTATTGATAGCCTCTGTAGCCAGGGTACTGGTAGGCCACCCAGCTGTGGGCAAAACAAAGAAGACAAAGAAGGCTAGAAACCAGATAAAGCTAGAATAACAGCTATATATTATTATAAAAAAGAATATACATTTCTAGCCTTAGCCAAAAATCTACTTTTCCTAATTTCCTAAGCTTTGCAGAACCCTGGTTACATAGCTTTCAAAGCCTCAAAGGCCTATTGTAACTAAAGTCAGATGTTATTTGATTTTTCATTACATTTATAAAATATTATGCAGGTTTATGGCAATGACATTTTGTCAGAGTCACATTTTGACATAGGTTCTAGGACCATCTGATGGGGAAAAGCTATGGGGAGTGTTTCAGTCTGGTTGCAGTCGGTTTACTTGAAATGATTTAATTATAAATGAATGGGATGTGCTTTGTTTGCACAAAATACCCCACACAAAATACAAGGAAATTGGAGGACACCAATTCTTTACAAGGTTGTAAAATAGTCTGAAATCCAGCTACCCAAACATATTTTTCACATATATATATAATAAATGTAATTTAAATCTCTAGATATCAATATTTTGATGCAATGCTAAGTCAAACTGAGGGCTGCAGCTTCTCATTAGGTGGTCTAAAGCTTGTCCAAACTAACAGCTACAAGCTTTATGGGTGGAGTAATACTCACGTGCCACTCTGCACTCTGACAGAAGAAACCTTCTCCTGGTAGCCATGGGCATGGAAGCTGGGCACGTCATCATCTATGATCTCGATCTTTTTCCCTGCGAAGTTGGGGTTCTCATATAGCACAATCTTGTGCTCCTGGCTGTCCTGAAATATCAGAGTGACAGAGACATGGTAGAGGTCAGGTCGCTTTCATTGGGATCAGACCATATTAAATAAAACTGGGCTCCTGTGTCTTTGAATGTGACAAGACCTATAAACCACAAAATGGAAATGACTCATGTTTCAAATACAGATTTAAAATCACTAATTGCCATTCAACCAGAGGGGGACATGTCCCTTTCACATTTCATAATTATTCGTTTGGACCCCCCCACATTTAACATAAATAATTAGTTCACCAGCGCTGTTGAATCTTGAATCTTTTGCAAAAGAATCCATTCCACTAAACCGATAGAAGGACACACACCATTGGAAATCCGAGCAGCCTGTCTGTGCATTGATGCATCACTTCACTTGCTTGTAGTGAGTTGGAGGAAAACCTGAGGTGATTTTCAGGGGTGTGTATTCTTCTATCCATTAAGTGGAATGGATTCTTTTAGGTAAGATTCAGACAGGGCTTTCCAAACAAAAACGAGATTTACCCACATGCACAAACCCTGCCCCCACACACAAACCCCCCCCATAAAAAATGCTTCTGACATCCCTGTCTGACATTATAAAAATCAGCATGAATAGTTCATAATATTTGGCTAAAAATGTTCCATTTCAGGCTGTCCTGAAAACAGTGTGTTACTCCAAAGCAAGAGGGATGGATAGGTGGGCCTTCTTCCAATTACTACCTTCACTGCTTGGCACTTTTTAGGGCAGAACTGTGTAATATCACCACCAGGTCTCTTTGTCTGCTTTATCACTATCATATCAAAAAAGGAAAATGAGATAGGTCGCACCACATTCCCAGAACACTTCCTGTTTTCCGTAATCATCCCAAATTAGTACAGTAAACTGAAACGGATAGTAAAACAAATATTTGCTGGGGCTTTCTGGATTTCTGTGGTAGCTTGAAATGTCCATCAGAGCCAGAATATCTTTCCTTTATGGCAAAACCTTTCATCTAAATTTAAGTGGAGGGAAAATATAATTTTGGACTATTTCTAATGACCCTTCACAGAAGGTTTAATAGATTTTACATAAATGGCAGCTGATGTTTCAAATAGTGGAAACAATTATAGGTTTGATAAGACACTGATGATATTTTCGAGTTTCACTACTACTTGATATCATCCTTGTGAAGCCCCCTGGTGGCTGGAGCCCTCAGTTATAAGCCCATTGGTTTAGTTATGGCCTAATAATTATAGTGTATAATAAATGAATGGGATTCCATTTACACTCTTGCTTCCTCTAGTGACATTCACAGTATTTCGTTCAAAGTTACTTAATTTGCTGTAAACTGAGGTCATGTTACCTGAGAAAAGTCTCAATATTCTCTCAGTACAAAGACTCCAGAAATAAATCTAAAGGACCAAACATATGAAAATGCTCAAGTAATAAAAATGCTTCATTTTTATCCAGTCAGCCATTTTCCACACTGTATTAAAACAATGCCCTACCCCCAGCAATTTATTATTTATTCTGCTTTGAATCAACATTCAGCAAAAAATACTATTTTCTCCCTGTCCAAATGTGTTATCTTGGGCATATTGATTAGATTAAATGAAATAAATGGCAATAAATGTTTTATTGTGACAGGTTGCAAACTAGACAAATGTGTTCCAATATCGGAACTGAAAATGTCTTTGAAAGTCTTTGAAGACTACATCCTCAAGACTACATATAAAATACAAGAATGTCTCTTTGGCTCTTTGGAAGCAAAATATGAAGAAATGAAGGTGGTTAAGGCTTTTGTATAATACTGTATATCAGTTTGTGGTGGTTTAATGGTTCAAATGGTTTAATGGTTTCTGGTTTAACTATTTCTTTTAATCTTGTGGAATCCCCTGGTGGCCTCAGTTGCAGCCAACAAAAATATCCAGTGTTTGAGTTTGGCATTCTAAGAATAAACCCACAAACAGCAAGTTCAGGGGTTTAGAACAGAACACTGGAGTAAGGAGTGGTGAACAGGTATTTGAAAGTGTGTGTGTGTGTGTGTGTGTGTGTCTGTGCATGTGTGTGTATGTGTGTATTACCACTTTGATGGGGCGGAAGGCAAAGAGGCAGTCACTGCGGCGGCTGTTGGTCCAGGCGTCCCAGCGAGGATACTCACCCTTCTCAAACACAAACTGTTCCCCCTTACAGCTGGGCTGCTCATACCCAACCCACCTACACACACACACATACACATACAGAGGACAAATTCAGGGTCTCAAATATCACACATCCTCTTGTCTTCTCACTCTCTCGCTTTCTCTATTTTTTGTTGTTCACCTGAAATCAATCTTCCCTATCTCTGTTCATCTACCAGTGAGTAAAGTGTCTCTCTCTGTCTTTATCTAACAGTAAAAGTGCCTCTATCCATTCATCACACCGTTCAGACTTTCTCAGTCATTTTCTCTCTTTTACTGCTCATTCTCTTTTTTTTCTCCACATAATTGCTTTCTCTTTCTCTGCTTTATAGTCACACTCTCCTGCTTATTTCTTTGTTTTTTAAGCTCTCTTCTTATTCTCCATTCTCTCTTTTTTTCTCTCTTTCTCTTTGCATTTCCATGAGCCTATGAGTTCCGTCCTGAGTCCAACTGCTGCACTGTATCTCTGTCTTTGTGTCCCACCATCTCTCTCTCTCTCCCTCTCTCTCTCTCTCTCTCTCTCTCACTCTCTCACACACACACACACACACACACACACACTCACGGTCCACACAGCACGAGTATCGAGCCCACTTTCTCCACTCCCGCCTCCTGCAGGTTGTTACAGGGCCCAGTCAGCTCATGGCAGCGACCCTGGAAATTCTCCTGCTCATAGATCACCAGCTGAAGAGGAACAGAATAAAAAGATGACTATAATAAGAACAAGGACAAGAACAATAACAATAATAATTATATGATATAATCATACTATATAACTATAATTATTATAATTATAACTGATATATATATATATGGATAATACAGACCATAATAATCTTTTTTCTTATTAAAGTAACACATGTAATAATAATCACCACCATAAAAATAATAGAATAAATCTAACTAGAAATACTCAAATCTTGAAGATATGTCAATAATAACTGTAAAACATTACAGTTGAAACAGTAAAACACAAAGAATAAATTAACACAAAATTGAGGACATTGAGAAAAATAGAAAGTCTGTACGTAAACACACATATACATTACATATATAGACAGACAGACATACAATGCATAACAGTATCTGTCTTTTTTCATAATCTTTCATTTCCTTGTGCACCTTGAAAGTACTGGATCCAGGCTGCTGTTGTTTGGTTGCAGGGTTTTGGTGATCAGTTGCCATAGTGAACCAGGATGGGTGTGACGAGCTGTAGGTGTATTATTTTATAATGAGATTAAAAACAGAAAGCGAGAGAGAGAGAGAAAGAGAGAAAGAGAGACAGAGAGAGAGAGAGAAAGAGAGCGAGAGAGATAGAGAGAGAGAGAGAGAGAGTTATGACGTGTTCGCACTGCAGATAAAGCCTACATCTGACTGTCCTAATAAAATGTTTATTTTCCACTTTCACAACAAAAATATCTGAGGGACATCAGGGTAAGCAGTGTTTTACACACACAACTGCTGAAGACAGTTTTAACAAACATATAAAGCAACTGATACACATGACCAGACTGAAGTTGTAAAAGCCATATAGAATAGAGAAATGGGTGTTAGAGTCTTACCAGCTCTGCGGTGCCAGTCTGTGCAGGGTGGCACGGGGGGCTGAATATATACGCACGGACTAGGGGTGGAATCTATGCCAAAACCGCTCTTGCTTCAGAACCCGCTCAGAATCATGTCCTAATAGGCTGGCTGGGTGTCACCATGGTGGGGGGTGGGGGGGTGGGGTTTCTATGCCAAATACACTATCCCAGTCCAACACCCCTACCCCCCCAAGCTTTACCCCAGACCACCAGCCCAACCAGAGCCCTCCCCTTTTTGATGCCCCGCAAAGTTATTTCATTAGTTGTCAATTTCGTCCAGCCGCTCATTGTTCACTACTGCATGATTCAGCACAACCTGTGCCAAGATTTACAGACCCACAATGAGGCCAGGGATGCAAAAACGAGTGGGGAGACCTGGGACAGAAAGATAGATAGAGAGTGAGAGAGACAGACAGACAGAGAAAGAGAGAAATTGAGATACACACAGGGAGAGAGACAGACATAGAGAGAGAAGATGTAGAAAGAGAGAAAAAGAGAGAAAGAGAGAGAGATAGTGAGAGCGCGCGCTTGTGTGCGAGTGAAAGAGAGAGAGAGAGAGAGAGAGAGAGAGAGAGAGAGAGAGAGATAGAGAGAGATTTTATCTCATTAAAAGATGTTTACTTTAAATTAGAACCTTCTTTTTCCATCTATAAAATTTGACTCTTACTGCAAGGTACACATCACATTATATGATGAGCGAGAGATAGAAAGAGAGAATCTTTGACCTACATATATATATATACATTATGTGCATAGGTATATTTACATTTATACAAGTCTATATTTATCTCTTTGTGACTTTTGTATAGTATATTTTATATTATAACCTTACATTACATAGCTTTTATTCTATTGGTTATTTTAATTTGCAGCTTCTACATCCTTATTTTGTACTGTATATTTTGCTGCACTCTAACAATGCAAATTTTCCATTACTGGGACTCAGAAAGGTTTTTCTTTTCTTATCTTATATGATTTTAATATTCATAATTACCTGACATAAAATATCAAGTGCTCAAATACTAGCTTCGAAAATCACACTTAATCGTTAGATTTACTTTTTGTAGTTAACCATAATTATTATTAAGCTTATTTGTAATCAAGCATTTCTGATCCTATACTGATCCTATACTGAATATATCCAATCCCCAGTCAGCTGTGCACAAATTGGTGCAATAGAATCTGTAATTGATGCCTTTCATTTAAGGGCACATATTATGCAAAACTTTTTGCATCATTTTGTATTTAAATTTGGGTCTCTTCTGCTCCTATTAACAATTCAAGCATGATCTGTTTTTGTCTGCTGGTTTTAGGAGACACATAAGACGCCAAGTGCTATGGCTACAAAAAAAAGTAAGTCACACATGAACTGTTGTGCTCTAGGTCCTACTTGGGGTCGAACATATAGGGCTGGATATCACCTATGTTTTCTGCAACTTTTATGTGTGTTAAAGGAGAAGCATAAGCATGGGTTGGGTGGGGCATGGCCAGCTTATTTGCATAAAAGTGACAGAGCACTGAAATGGCTCATTTTGAAAGGTTCTGAAACTCTCAAGGACAGAGCTCATGCAATCTCTTTATGTGTACATGATTCTGTGCAAGGAACTACATGAATATGTTTTTTAATAGCCCATAGACCTGTATATATTTATTTTAAAAAAGGTATAATGTGTCCCCTTTAAATACCACATATTTTATTCACTTTTTCAGCCATAGCTAAGATGGGCTTTATATTCTGTGATAGGTTAAAATTGTCACTTGAAAAAATCTGCAAATTATTAAATATTTGGTTTAGCAATACAGCCTTTTAACTCATGAAAAGGCTTCCAATTTAAATCACACATTTCTTTTTACTGTATGCTACATGATGACCAGGTTCAGGACAGTTCAACTCAAAACTTAAAAACAAAAAGATATAAGAACAAGATGAACAAGCGCTTAAATATTTATACCCAAAATCAGCCTTATCAGCCCTATATAATGTAAAATTATTAAATTGTAAATGTATGTATTTCTGCTCTTCTGAATATATCCAGCAGTCAGCTGCTCATGCAACTTATATTGCTGTAGAGGTTGCTATTGTCTTTCATCAAATATGTCCACATAGCTTAAAAAGGTGTGATGTTAAGGAATCAGAATTATTAATTTGAAATTTCAGCTGCCAAAACCGGGTCAGAGTTTTTGGAAGCTGAGACAGCCAGACTGGACTGGTGAACTAATATCACACCCTGGGATACAAATACAATTTTAGCACCTTTCCTAAAACTCAAGATCAAGTCCCCTTCACTGAGTCTGGCTGTTATGCTGCCACCCTGTGGTTTCTTTTCCCCTTAAAGGAAGATCTGTCTGCAGCTCTCTCATCCCCATTTGTTTATCACTATATTCCAGCTTTGCAGTAGTAAAATAGAAGGCTGCAAGATTGCAGATGAGCCTCTAGCCAACCGCTAAATGTTCCTTTTTTATTCCTTCTGAGGATATTCAGATGAAAATGCATCCCAGGGGCAGATGATCTTTCAGAGGGTCAGTTTGGTTGGGGACAATGTATGCACCATTTTAGGTTGCATTTACTGCATACACACTGCCAGCACTCCAGGCATTTGTTTTTTTTAATAGTTATTAAAAGATAGAAATGTGAGCCTTTAGTACTTATTTAACTATATTTTAGTAAGTATTATCATGTACAATGTCGCTACTTACATTATTATTACCTGAAATAGTGGACTAAGTAACCACGACCACTACTTGTGTTTCAGCAGTAATAATATTCATTTATCTATAGTAGTTTATACACAATACATCTTTTATGTTTCGCAATACTGTCTGGATAGTTTGACTACATGTTAACATATATGTTAACATTTTAGGTTGAGTGTGGTCTGTGTGCCTGTAAAGATGCTGCTTAAGCAATGTTCTCTGGGCTCAGTAAAGTTTTCTGATTCTGACTCTTCTTTTTGGGAACATAAACAAATTTGTTTCTTGAATGTATCTTGAACATGTACTTTTTCTAACAATGTAACATCAAAACACTTTTGCATGGCTCAATAAAGAATAAAGAACATGCAAGAAAATGAGATGCTGACTGTTGACACAACAGGTCATTATTTAGCCATCTATTAACAGTAGATGCAATCAGCGAAGCACCTACAGCGAATTTGGATTTTTTGGTTTCACAATTCCAAATATTTTGAAAATCTGTGGTAGGAGCATTATAGTCACTAGCATGACTTTAATTTCTCCAAATAATAGTTTCCAAAGGAATGGCCTGATTACTGAAATTTTCTTCACTTAGTATTCAGAAGCTTTGTAGCTGTGGCTGATGCATGGCCCTCCTGGGGTGTGTGGCCGTGTTCACCGAGGGTGCCGAGGGGTCCAGTGGTCTCCGGGGCTACTCGGGCTCCCTTAGGCATGCATAAGACAATCAGAGGCACACATACACATACACAAACCCACACACACAAACACACATCAACTCACACACACACACATATATATATATATATATATATATATATATATATATATATAGTTTCTGTGTGAATGTTTCAGCATCGACCACAGGTGTATATGTTATGTCTGTGCTGTTACTGTATTGTGGTTGGTGCGTTTGTTGTTTTTGCATTGTTAATGTTGCTGTGGCTTTAGTCATTGTTCTGTGTTGGTGTGGCTGGTTATTGTTTTTTAGATGCGGCATTTGGAGCGATTACACAGTGGCAGCAGTTTTCACTTGGTTACACTTTTTTATCTTTCCACTTTTTTCTCTCTCTCTATTGGATCATTTCCTTTTCTCTTTTTTGTTCACTTTTTTATCATTTTCTATTTTTCTCTATTGTCTGATCTGGCCTAATTATAAATCAAATAAATAAATAAATAAACATTAAGATAACAAGAGGGACTTATACTGTTAAAGCCCCATTTGGCAGCTTCACAGTCCGTTTGCTAAGATGTCAGATACGACAGGTAAAAAAAAAGGAAAAGAAAAACTCAGTAACAAAATCTTTAGCCTAAAGAACAACACAGTTTAAGATTGATAGCCATTAAAAAGGACAATTATCAGCATTATGAGGTAAAATGTTAAAGAAATTATTAATATTTGTTTTAGCATAGGTGTCCATGGCACCTTAATTAATTAAGCATCTGTAATTAAGCATCTGTAAGTAGCTATACTGAGGTACTGTTTATCATTTATTATGCATTCATTTATATATTTGTTAAGTATTTGTTAAACATTGTTTAAACCCTTGTAACACATTTGTGTCTAGCGTGCTAATGGCTTGTGTAGGATGGATCCCGGATCTGCCCTATGAATGTGCCTGATCAACATTACTCACCTCCTCAATATTAATTTTTATTTTAAACCTAGCACCCTTGTTCCATTAAAATTGATTTTACAATGAATTGCATAATAATTACATTGCCAGTTTTATTCACCAAATTGACCTTTTATCATGCTTAGTTATTTATTTTTAACATTTGTAATGAGTCAAGGAATTAATTTAAGGTTTACATGTAGGCCTGGTCATAATTACAAACATGTGCCTTTTGGGTTGTTATCATAAAATCAGTCAATTCTCTGCAAGGTTGAATTAAGCAGTAAAAAATTGTCATATGTATATTTTATCTTTTATGTGTAGTTTCATGACTTCTTTTGTCATATTTAAAATTAATGTCTTTCAATTTAAATATTGTATATTTTTTGTCACTCTGTGGTGTGGTTTCTGGACTTATGCTGACTTCAATGTAATTTGTATGCCTTTTAAAAAATGTATGATCATCCTACTTTTGGTTAGTGTTTGTAAAGCATTTATTCACCCAAATTACTGTTACTAAAGGTCTGTGAAATATTGCATCCATGACAGATAAAACAGTCAAGTAATAAACAAATGTTAGAAAACATAATTTCTCTGTTTGGATATATTTATGTGTATATATAGTAAGATAGAGTGAGAGAGAAGTTTAATAAAGAGGAAATTTGGAAGTTGAGAGAAATGGGAGAATTAGTTTAATTTGAATGTAGACGGATTTGATTTTTGAATGTTGGTTTTGTATGTTTTTTTCCTGTTCTGTTGTGAGATTTTTACTGTTTTATATTTTTTACTGTTGCTGTAATGTTTATGTGGCTGACAGTATTATGATAATCATAGTCTAGGAAACAGGAGAGACCATGGATATTTATTTGTGTGTGTATATACACACGTGGACAAAATTGTTGGTACCCCTGAAATATTTCGAGAAAATCATGTATTTCTCACAGAAAACTAATTAGCATACGATTTGCTATCCACATGTGTATTCACTTTGGGTGCATTGGAACAAAACAAAAACAGGAGGGAAAAAAGCAAACTTGACATAATATCACACAAAACTCCAAAAATGGGCTGGACAAAATTATTGGCACCCTTTCATAAATGTGGGTAAAAAGATTGTTTCAAGCATGTCATGCTCCTATAAACTCACCTGGTTCAAGAAACAGGCGTGTGCAATATAAATATCACACCTGAAAGCAGATAAAAAGGAACAAAGTTCACTTAATCCTTGCACTGTGTATCTGTATGTGCCACACTAAGCATGGACAACAGAAATGGGAAAAAAGAACTGTGTGAGGACCTGAGAACACTAATTGTGTACAAAATATCAACAATCTCAAGGTAACAAGTCCATCTCCAGAGATATAGATGTGCCTTTGTCCACAGTGCACAACAGTATCTAGAAGTTTGCAACCCATGACGCTGCAGCTAATCTCCCTGGTCATGGATGGGAGAGAAAAAGTGATGAAAGGCTGCAATGCAGGATAGTCTGGGTGGTTGATAAGCAGACCCAAAAAAATCCCAAAGAA
>JBBKCR010032637.1:0-11524 GCA_037577295.1 Ladigesia roloffi
AGAGAGAGAGAGAGAGAGAGAGAGAGAGAGGCCTAGATAGAAAGGGCAGAACCGAAGGGTGCTGAGCGTGAGAGCGCCTGAGGCCCCGACACCCCCTACTCAAACTATTGAATATGAGGAGTGGTGGGCGACAGCACCAGAGTCCCAGTTTGCTAGAATACTCTGAGCACACCACCACCCAGCTCTAAACCCTCCATCTACCAAGGAATTTTTTTAAAATACAGAAAGCTTGACTAAACAGGTGTGTTTTCAGCCTTGATTTAAAAACTGAGACTGCATTTGAGTCCCGAACATAGTCATTAAAGAAAACATTTGTGTCCAGGTACTTACTTGAGTGAATATTACAGTTATTTCTAAAACTATAAAGGGCCAAAGTATTCTTTAGAAGGGGTGGTTCTCATCAGTGCTGGAAAATGCTTGAGTTCACTAAGCCATTCAAAACATCCAAAAGCTATTAAAACACTTTTAAGCAGTTCTAGAATAGTAGAATATTCTGGGATGTTCGATAGTATTCTAGAATCAGCTAAACCTGGATTCATCTAGTAGTCAGTGAAACATATTTTGTCAGCCCTTAACTCTACTAGAGTCAACACTTAACAGTGAGCATAGTGTCTGTTGCCCTATGTTCAACTGCCCGGCCATGGAAGCCTTAACAGGGCAGGTCTTACACAGATTGACTTCAAACAAAGGTGACATCCTATGACAGGGGCATATATAAAGTCACTATGTTCTTTAGTATGATCTATTCTACAGCCAGTGTTTGTCTACAGAGACTACGTGTTGTGTTTTATTTGATAAAGAACAACATTTTAAAATGCTGTGTATCCCTAGGCTTAATTTCTCGCCAATAAACTGATTCACAGTGACACATTTAAAGCAATAAAAGCAATTAAATATCTATGAAATTTCACATATCTTAACACATCTTATAGAAAAGTGGCCCCTTAAAGTCCCACGTGAACACACCACAGCAATATGCACAGTGTGAAGAGTAGGAAATTCTTTCTCTACATTTGACCAGTTTGTGGACCAGTACCTTGCTCATCAGCGGTACCACAGGCAGTTTTTAGATTTGAACCTTTAAATGATTGCAGGAGTAACTCTCTAACTACTAGGCCAACATGTGCCCTGAAAGTAGATATTTTAATATATTATGGATTGACTGTGGTTCACCCAGACCAGCCAATTTTTTCAAGCAAACTAAGGATCCGTACCCTGGAAGACTTCGGGGCTTCAAAACAGCTTTCACACTCAGTCAAATTTACCAAAATCTTTGACCTAATAACCTTGGGTCTGAAAAAAATCTCCAGTGTGAAAAATAACTTAGGGGTTTTCAGTCCTGTTGCTAGAGCACACCTGCCCTACAGTTTTTCTCTACTCTGACACACTGAACTATCGAGCATCTATTTTTCATTATACCATAAAATATATCTGTAGATGCTTATATAGCTAAACATTGTAGCCACAACAATGTAGCTACCTACATTTTCTTAAGTACACTCAAAACAATAATCTGTCAGATTAAATAAATTTTTAGACACCTATTTCCATCTATTTGTATTAAGTGGTTCTAGCATACAACCAATGAGTAAAACTATCATACTTTTATTGTGTTAGTTTAATACATATTTAATTAAATTATTAAACTGAACATAAAAGTTTCATTTACAGTTAAATTGATATATCTGTATTATTTTTATTTAGTTTAATACATATTTATTAATATGTATTAAATATATTAACTGAACATAATATTCTCAGTTAAATATGTGTTATTTTAGTTCATAATAAATGCTTAAAATTTAAAAGAAAATTCTCTCTTTAAAAACGTAATATATTTTCACTGTTCATTCATTTGAAACATAAATTACTTGTTTTGGGCAAAACCAAGCATACATCATAATTTAAACTTTTACAAACAAATTAAGTAAATAATGATAGTAATAATACAGTTTCATTAGATTAGTCAAATTATAGTGCCTGACAAATGTCTTGTCACTTAACCAAGTTGTAGAAACAACAACTAATAACTTGACTTGTAGTTAATCAGTTGGAATCAGAAATGGCCTGTAAGAAAGACAAAGCCCTCTAGATTGTGCTTATAATACCAAAATAAAGTTCTACATCATTTATTGAGTTGTATCCTTTGATTAGGACAGAAAGGTCAAATGTTGCCTGGACAAATGTATTGTCATTTACAAAAATAATGTATAAATTATACATATATTTTATTTAGAATTCACAAATATGCTACAATAACATCTGAACATAAAGTCATGTTGCCTTGAAAAGCTTGGAGGACCACATCCATACGTCTTGGCAATGATTGAAATAACTTGATGAAGTTGTCTGGAATGGCAAAGAAAGTGGTCTTGGAGGATTCCCTGAGTTTGTTGAGATTGTGATTTTATTTTCTAAGCCTCCTCCTTTATGTTACCTCAGACATGCTCAATAATGCAGTGGTTATGGACTTCAACAAGTCCATTAAACAGGTGTTTGGACTAGAAAATTACAGTAAATCAAATCAGCTAACTGTTAAAATGGCTCAGTGTGTAAAGGAAACAAATACTGATAACACTTAAACACTTATTTAGGTAATAAAATCAAGTATAAAACCAAATCTATTTGCCACTGCAGCACGTTCACATTTTATCTAGCATGTTACAGAAAAACACATTCTCCTCAGAATCCAGAGCATTATAAATAAGCAGCTGCAAAGAGAGACCAACTACATGTGAAAGTCTGTTTACCTGAATGAGGTGTTATTAAAGTCACATTTGGTGTATTGTTCAGGCGTCTTATAAGGACAAAAATAAAGAGAGCGCTTGTTGAAGAAATTCACAATTTAATCATTTTATTAATTTCTTTCTTTCTTTGAATGATTCAGTTTTACTCTGTATCCATTGATTCACTGTTTTTTTCATCGATTCATCCTTAGTTTTCTGAGCTATAGAGTTTTCTTTTCTTCACGGTAGTGTTGACCTGTTGTTAGTTATATGATAAATCTTGGAGTCAAAATGTCCTAATGTTTATCTGACACTCTGTGTCTTTTGTTTATTCTCTAAAGGACGTCTGTTGGTAATCTTTTGGGTTACTATATAGACTGGGTCATACGAGAACTGTGACCTCCTACTCAGTCTGCATGAGGGATAATAACTTTTGGGGTATGGTCCAATGGGCTTTGGACACCTCTGATGGGATGTCTTCTAAGATTACGCAGGACAGGGGGTATAAATGACCTTGTGTTTTACTTCAGGCGGACAGACAGCCAGCAGGGCAGCGACGAAGCACCAGCCGAGAGCTGGCTTCGTGGGTTCTGTTCTGTTTTGCCTCCTTCTGCAGATGCAATTAAAATCTTTTCCTGATTCATTTGAGCAAAAAGGACGCTGTTGGTTTTATTCGAGACTCTGTACCCCAAGAGGATATTTTGCGACCCTGACACGCTGTAAGATGCGACTGGTTTTCACAGGGGGCAGGCATCCCATTACTTTTGTCTATAATAGCTCACCACTCGCATTTGGTGAAAGCACCAAACTTTCAAAATAAAAGGAACTTAAAAATATGCTTTAATGTGCGATTCAATAATTGACAGCATAAATAATGCGTTATAACGTGGTAACTTTCCCAGCCCTACAATTACATAACGGTTCGTAACGGATTAGGAATCCAAAGAATTAGCATTAGCCTGCTAGCGACTGTTAGCACATTAGAAAAAGACCGTGAATTACATCAGCTAACTGTTAAAACAGCTACAATACTTATGTATAATTTACTATTTTGGATATTTAAATGTGTGGTGAAGCACAAAACTCCCGCTCACTGCAGTACATCCGGAAAACGGCAGAAAAAAAAGGCACCTGCTGCCTCAGGAAAAACGCTTTTTAATCCATTTGAAATTAACCAATTTAAAAACCATAGAAAATTATTGTGTTTAAACAAACTGTCATAGGTTTATTTCCAACGCACATAAAATATTAATGTACAACATATCAACTTGTGTTTTTTAATTAATCTCAATAAAATTTTTATGATTAATTTGAACAGACCTCTTTTTTTTAGTGTAGAGTTAATTCACTGATAGTTATATTCAGTTAGATACCCTGTAATCAGTACTGCAGAACATATGGTTGGGAACCACTGGGTTCAGCATAACAGTGGCCAGCTTTTATCTCAAGTAGTCTAACGCAGGATTAAATTAAAATAAACTGTACTGAAAAGTCCAAACTTTTGTATTTCTAAACTACTAATAGAACAGATATATGTTTATATAATCATGTTTATCTAAACCATACAATACAGGAGGAAGGATGCCTTTCACAATGATACCATCTTTCGTACTTCACAAAAACGTGGCATTGTCTATTTCTTCTGCCAAACATTAGTTCTTACAACATGCTAAATGATCAGACATAGCAAGGCATATTGCCCTAATGTCAACCAATCGGTTTGTGCGGTTAGAACCAACTGTTCATAATTCTGCTGTTTATTCTCACAGTATTTAATGTTTTAAAAGGAAAAGCATACTTAGTGGTCAGATAAATTTTTAAACTGATCTTTTAGGTGGCATAAGACCTAAGTGCACAGACGGGTATACAAGGGTCATTCATCTGAGCATATGGTGCAGTTTACAGTGTAAAAGTCATTATATAAGCACCCATAATTCCATTGCTAATTTTCCTTACCTTCATTCACTATGAAGCTTCTCATTCCCTATTGTGCCTCTCATGTGCATGTCCTACTTTTCCTAATGTTTCACCAAAGGTGGGAGGACATATTTACATTGCACTCTAACAAACATTGCATCAGTTTAAACACTGCATTTCTTAGAAGTTGCATTGCGCAGAACACACTTAAATCCCAAGGCTCATCTCTTACTATTGTGTGTGTTTTTGAAGAGGCACTTCTCCTATTTTCTCTTCAAGATAAAATTTGACTCACATTTGACGTCTGTTTTCCATTACAGGCCCTCTCTCTCTCTCTCTCTCTCTCTGTCTCACAAACACATCCTTTAAGTTAGTTCACTATATTAAAACAGTTCTGGACTTTTGGAGTAATCAATATAATATTTTTTTCCTGAAAAATGACAGAATGCCGGAGAACAATACATTGATCCAGTAATACATTGAGATACATCCATCTGCACATACTGAGAACCACTAGTAATTTTGCAAATATATTATTTAGATTTGGACTTTTACTCATTACATTTTTTTGTGTAATATATAATGCATGACTGTTTTATCCTTCATTCTAAGAAAGTGCATGCAGACTTTTACCTCTTAGTAAGATACGTGATCAGATCAGTAAACTTAACTTTGATTACTAGGTAGGGCAAATCTAAAATGGTCATGTCCTGAAACTACAGGTCTAGATATATTTGTGATGCTCTTTGAGTATGCAAGTAGGAAAATGTAATAATTTCCTTGAATTTTGTCTTTCTACTGCCTCCCACTCCTATAGGTATGTGTCAGCTCTGACCACACCCACCTGTCCGTCTCCTGTGGACTTTCACTACTCACTGCCTCAGCAGGGGCCTACATTCCAGATCACATCCCCCAATGCCAGCCACGCCGCATCCTTGCCTCCAGCTGCCCGTGCCCCTTACCCCCCACCCCAGAAGGAAGGTCATTCACTGCTGATGCGCCGCTACCAGGTTCCCCTACATGAGGCGCAGCGATACCAGCCATACCGTCAGCAGCAATGGCAGAGCTTCCTGCGGGACAGCCCAGGCAGCTTGCCATCAAGCCCCCAATGGCCAGCCCAGGATGAGGAATACCAGAGTACTCTAGAGTCTCCAGCCTCATCCTCGTCACTGGACCACCCAGAGAGAAATGGCCAGCGTAGTTGGCGCAGGTCCAGACTGAATGGGCATGTGGCCCCAAGGGGCTACCGGCCACCGCGAAACTATGGCTCACAAAGCTGTCTGTCAGACAGCGGCTCTGAGGAGGAGGAGGAGGAGGAAGAGGGCGAGAGCACGCCCTTCTTCAGCATGCAGAACATGAGCATACCCGAGCCCTCCACCATCTACAGGCCAGCACCACCCACAGCCACAGACACGCGAACTTCCTACAGTGCAGTAGGACGCCACATAGTCTGCTCCAGCACACAGGAAAACAGCAGCACCAGACAGACACATGTGCACTCCAAACCGGACAGAGCTGCCCACTAAAGGAGAAACAGCCCATCCTACCCCATGAAAAATGTATAACTATAGATCTGCACCTATAAGAAATATTTTTATTTTATATATCTAACAGATATTCTAAACAAATGAAATATTTATTTTCATTTTAGCAAAAAACTTGTCTACTAGTTATCAGCAAAGACTTTTTTCTAGGGAAAACTCTATTTATATGTACATTTTGATTTACAGCATAAGAGAAAAATATGTGCCAATTTTTACAAGAAATATAGTAATATTATGGTGCCTTTTGCTGTATGCCAATGCCAGAAGGCCAGTAAAGTTTTTTATAGCCTTTCTTATACAGCCTAATTTTACACACATTTACTCTTCTGTTGTCTCCTTTTTAGCCTTTTTTTCTTTTGGTTTTCTAACTTGAGTTCTTTTAGGAACTGACCCACCCTTTGAGCTGTGACATTGCCCAATCCCCAATCACAACCCCCCACACATCATGCAATATAAACTATTCTTAAAGTATATGTTTACAAATAATTCACTCATATTATTATGTTGCTTTTCCAACAGGATCTCAATGAAAAATGCTACTGGGGAGGGGGTTTGTCCCATGTGAAACAGAAGTGAATTCTGTGTAATTTGTTTCTGGTTTTCAGACCAAAGAAGTGCATATATGCAACACACTGAGGCACGGTGGGTGAGCAGTGAGAGGAAGAGGCCTAGAAGTGTGGCTTCATTCTTCTGTTGTTCAGACTAGTGTTCAGCTCTAAGACATTTCACAGCAGACATTTATTGGTGCTGGATTAGTTATACCAGGGGACGTGGTATGGTTAAAGTTTTAAAACCTTATTGATACTATATTGGATAAATAACTTGGCAGGTTCCCCAAATTACCAAAATTGACCACAAGATGTTGTTGCCCAGACCACTGGACACTGATATAACCATGTTTTATTGTAAAAATGCTGTTCATATATTATTCATGAAAAAAGACTGCCGAAGTGCTTTTGCTCACTTCAGAAGACAATTTCATCTGATTCGTTTTGACGTCAATGTAAAGTCAACAATTGTTATACAAGCTGTTAATATTTAAGTTCATATTTTATGGTATTTAGGCTTCTGGCTAGTACTAGTTAGCCAGATCTTCACACTGCAATTTGGCACATCTTCAATTAATATATACTCACATATCACCAGAACACACAAATAGAGTAACAACAAGGGTAAATTTATCACAACAGATATAAAATAACAGCATAATATAAACATCTCTTAGGTTAGTCTACAGCATTAAACATTCCACTTACTGAACTCAGGACGTAGCAAATAGAAAACCTTCATGATGTTAACCCAATTAAAGTCAAGCAACTTTGTAATGATTGGGCTGCAGCCGACACACATTTTCATCATGAAATTATATCCAATACTAAGTAAGAAAAAAGCAAATGTAAGATGCATACTAGCAGAGCAAATGACATGGCAACATGGTGGGCTGGCCAAAATAAAGATCATATTAAACTTTTTCATTACATGCATATTTTATCTCATAAAGAGAATTTGTTGCTGCAAACATGTATCTTTGTACATTTCTCCTCTTCTTCCTGCTTTGTTTATTTAAAGATCTGATTGCTTAGACCTTTGCTAATTACTGTTGATTTGACGCTCAGGTTTACACACATTACTAATCCCACACACTGTCACTCAAGGGCCATGACTAAACCAATTTAACTTGTTGGAGTGGTGTTATTTTAGTTTCAACAAATTAAAAAAAAACAGAGAAAATATTTGTTGCAACATTAGATCACACTGAGGTCAGTTCTAATTCAGTCAGAATCCTTGACGTATGTTCAGTCAAAGGCTATAACCTTGAGCAGATACTTGCAATCGTACCTGCAATCATTTACTGGGGCAGCATGTGGTCTGGTCTGTAGGGAGTTGCCCAAATGATCAGAGGGTTGTGGATTAAATGTCAGAAATGCCAGTTCTCTGAACTGTTCTCAGAAAAGTTGCACTGTTCGCACTGTGCTGTGCTGTTGCGTATTCACAAATTGACACATTCATTCATAAATTGTCACTGGTAAAATAAAAAAATGAACAGTTGGCCTCAAAAATCAAATGTAGTTATCTGAGCAGTGTTTGTAAGGCAACAAGTTGAGGCATTTTGCCACCTTGCATCTTTTCTAAGGGGGTAATACACTCACCTAAAGGATTATAAGGAACACCATACAAAAATGGTGTTTGAACCCCTTTCGCCTTCAGAACTGCCTTAATTCTACATGCCATTAATTCAACAAGGTGCTGAAAGCATTCTTTAGAAATGATGGCCCATATTGATAGGATAGCATCTTGATGCAGTTGATGGAGGTTTGTGGGATGCACATCCAGGGCACAAAGCTCCCGTTCCACCACATCCTAAAGATGCTCTATTGGGTTGAGATCTGGTGACTGTGGGGGCCATTTTAGTACAGTGAACACACTGTCATGTTCAAGAAACCAATTTGAAATGATTCAAGCTTTGTGGCATGGTGCATTATCCTGCTGCAAGTAGCCATCAGAAGATGGTACATTGTGGTCATAAAGGGATGGACATGGTCAGAAACAATGCTCAGGTTGCCTGTGGCATTTAAACGATGCCCAATTGGCACTAAGGGGCCTAAAGTGTGCCAAGAAAACATCCCCCACGCCATTACACCACCACCACCAGCCTGCACAGTGGTAACATGGCATGATGGATTCATGTTCTCATTCTGTTTTACGCCAAATTCTGACTCTACCATTTGAATGTCTCAACAGAAATTGAGACTCATCGGACCAGGCAACATTTTTCCAGTCTTCAACTGTCCAATTTTGCTGAGCTTCTACAAATCATGGCCTCTTTTTTCTATTTGTAGTGGAGATGAGAGGTACCCTGTGGGGTCTTCTGCAGTTGTAGCCCATCCGCCTCAGGTTGTGCATGTTGTGGCTTCACTAATGCTTTGCTGCAGACCTCGGTTGTAACGAGTGGTTATTTCAGACAAAATAGCTCTTCTATCAGCTTGAATCAGTTGGCCCATTCTCCTCTGACCTCTAGCATCAACAAGGCATTTTCGCCCACAGGACTGCCGCATACTGGATGTTTTCACACCATTATTTGTAAACCCTAGAAATGTTTGTGCATGAAAATCCCAGTAATTGAGCAGATTGTGAAATACTCAGACCAGACTGTCTGGCACCAACAACCATGCCACGCTCAAAATTCCTTAAATCACCTTTCTTTCCCATTCTGACATTAAGTTTGTCCTGGTCAACACCCCTAAATGCATTGAAGAAACTGTCATGCGATTGGTTGATTAGATAATTGCATTAATGAGCATTTGAACAGGCCTTCCTAATAATCCTTTAGTTGAATGTATTCTCTCACTGTGAAAGTACAAATATTGCAGATGCATTAAACTGGACAAAAATTGCACATTTGTATAATATCTCCTCCGGTAAAACAAATCCAGCTTGAATAGGGGTTAAGATGTCACCCTATGTTCATTAACCATGAAAGGTCTTGGGTCAGCTCTCTTTGCATTGAGATGCCTGGAGGGAGTGAAAATTTAGTATTTAGGGCTGCCTTGAATAATTTGTAATACTTACAGTGTGTCGTTTGTCACTGGAGAGCCTTGTTAATTCAAAGCGAGATAGTGGATATGCAGCAGCAGGGCCTGTAGACCTGACCTCGATTGTCGGTGCTGGCTTGTGCAAGATAAGAGAGAAATAAAAGTTTGCAGTCTATTTAATTCAGCTTAGCTCTCCATTCCCAAACATTCATGCTGTTTGTGTGGCTCAGAGTGAGCGAGGGACAGCCATACACCGTCTCAGAACTTCACATCCTTTAAAACCCAAGCCTCACCCGTCATGAGTTTGAAGAGAGGGGAAGGAAGACCCTCGCCTCACAGGTTAATGGATGTCCCAGCCCCTACTCATATACACACACACACACACACACACACACACACATGCATACGCACTCTGCAAAGAAGAATAGAGCAGGATGATGGTTTACATACTTAGCATCACACAAACACAAGTGAAATAGCTGTGAAATTCTGAGGTGTCATAAAAATAACAAAATATGCAAAATATGTTGCTCTCTTATTTGTTCACGTTCATTTTTTTCCTGAAAGACAAATAGTGCATTGTGCTGAAAATTGTGATGCTTGTTGTTTGTCTGAATGTAGTATTCCTAATTTATAATCCATGAGACCCCCAAACAGTGTAAGCACTACAATATATATTATTATTATTATTATTTTATTATTATTTTTTTTAAATAAGAAATCATATAAACATGGTTTTCATATGCAATTATGACAATAAGCCATTCCTCAGCCTCCAATTTTAAGCAGTCACTGTTACTACACATTTACTGATGGCTGTCATTCCAAACCAGCCGCACTTACAAAGCAACTGCACATACTTATTCTGCATGGGTGAGAGGCCTCATCTGCTGTTCAAGACCTGCCATTGCAAATAGCATTGCTTGTCACAAATTCATGTGCATTTGTTTTTAGCTAGACATCATGGACTTATAATATCCTCTGTCAACACCACCATGCCTCCTTATTTTTGAAAGTAAATTGCTTTGTAAACAGGTCAAAAACTGAAATCCCACTGGTATAAATAGCTATGGATGTGGTGACTTATATAACAGGATAACATGTACTTCCTTTATGAGAGATAAAAGAAATAAAAGATGTAGACAGATCCTAAAATGATTATATTGCAGTATTGTGATGACACAGTGGAAAATAAACTTTTATTTTATTTTAGCTTTGTTCTTCCTTGCAGTTTTAAAATCAGAATTTGTTTGCTCCTTGCCCTAGTATTTGGGATATTTTTTAGGTTTTAATCATGCAAAACCAGTCAGTGCTGCTCTAGTTAATTTTAATGTGAAATCCCCTTCTTTTTCCAAAAAATAACTTTTAAAGAAACTTTAAAACTTTAAAAGGTCATAGTAGTGTTGAATGACCCAATCATCGACTATTAAAGCAGCAAGATACATCAGAACCATCACCAGTCTTCACATTCCAATATAATCCAGCCAAAGGTGTGTAACAAAGCCTGTTGAGGGAAAAAAGAAATGGGAAACAAAGGAGAGTGTACATAGAAGACAATAATGCAATGATGACAATTTACAAATGTGCCTTAGAATGTTGTATCAAGTATAACACTTTGCCAATAGTTCCATGAGCATTTACATATATTTACCTAAATATAAAGGTCATGTTCCATCTAAACAAGTGCTCTAAATGTTATGATAACTCTGTGTGTGTGTGTGTGTGTGTTTGTATGTGTGTGTGTGTGTGTGTGTGTGTGTGTGTGTGTGTGTGTGTGTGTGTGTGTGTGTGTGTGTGTGTGTGT
>JBBKCR010032665.1:0-11523 GCA_037577295.1 Ladigesia roloffi
GAACAGTTCACTTTGAGCATGCGTGAACTGAACTTTGAACTAGTTCATAAAAAGTGTGAACTTGCACAACACTGCTTATGTTACTGGAAATTAAGGTAAAAATTAAGGTTATATTAAGGGGTAAAATTAAGGGGTTTGGTTTCATAGTGACAGTAGGACAGTTTCTACCTGAATGCCATCAGAGATACTGAACCATATTCCTTGTTCTCTCCTCTAATTTAAAACTACTCACTTTAAGCTTACATTTTTGTACCAGTGCAGGAATGTTTAGATCAGAGATCCCCAACCTTTTAGAAATTGATAGCTACATCGTAGAGATCGACCGATATATCGATTTACCGATATTTTAAAAAACATTTTACCATAATCGGTAATCGGTTTTGTAATATCGGGTTTGCCGATAAACACTGCCATCTGGTGGGCGTTTTGAGAATTACGCGCATGATCGCCATTGCAGCTTGTAGATATGTAGTTTATGCAAGACTTTAGTAACAGTAACATTAGATTTTTTTGTAATTTTTGTGCCCTGTCAGGCCCCTAGTTTTGATTTGCATGTATAAGGAGGGAGTGATTATTATAAATAAAACAGTTTGTTCAGTTCAGTGGTGGTGTAAAAATTGTGTAAAAACAGAAGCATAATTGTAAATAAATATCAGTTGAGAACATCGCTTATCGAGCACATAAACACGCAAATAATTGGTAATGGTATCGCAATAAAAAATCAATATCGGTCGATCACTAGTACTGAGCCATACGAAGTGCTACCAGTTTCATATCCTAATACAGACTTTATCTAAACTTTATGTATTTTAAACGTGTTTAAAATGCTTTTTTTTAGATATTGTCTTATTCAAATTGATATAAATTCGATTAAAGAAGAATAGCAACAGGATAAAATTACATGATAGACATTGCTCACTGCTATATTTTGGACCGGTCGGCGGGCTACTCATGGGGTCCTTGGGGGCACCCCACGTTGGTGACCCCAGGTTTAGATAAATATACATGTAGACACTACACCCACCTGCACTACAGATGTTTTCCACATAGTTGCAAAAGCTAACCATAGTCTACTGTGCACCTTATTATTAAACTATTTACTACTTTTATTGTTTTGCTACTTTTATTTTATTCTACTTAAGTACAATTGCGAGTATTAAAGCTGATGAACATTGAAAACATTAAGCTTACCGTTCTGTATAAATGTAGGAATGTGTGTGTACATGTACACATGCTCTAGCACTAGACTTTTCTAAGCTAGGCAAAGTTTACAATGCACCTTAATATTTGACTGTTCACTACTTTTACTATTTTTATTCCACTTAAATGAAAATGTATGTGCTATTTTACTGTTGAATATTATTTTACTGTGCAGACTTTGAGGAGTCCAAGAAATGCCATTACTGGTCAGGATGTTCCATTGTTATCTGTATATGACAATAAAACAATGCTACTTAAGGTTAAATATTATTTTGTGAATGTAGTGAAAACTTTTAAGAGGTCCATGAGCGCAAGAAATGTCATTCTTTGTAATGACATTACTTTGTTTACAGTATATAATTTGAAGTTTAAGAGGAAATGTATTTTTCTTATTTTCATTACTGGTAATGTCCCAGTAACTTTTAATGACAAACTGGAATGAACCGGAAAAGTTTTCTAGTGCATCTACCAGCAGAGGGCGACAGTGGACCAATTTCTGTACTAATTAGTCTAATTGTTAATGAATTGAGGACTGCCTCTGCCGATAATTACCTTAATCAGTATCTATTTAAACTCCCATTGTGGGTTTGGCTGCCGGTTGGCCTGGAAATTCTACTCAGCATGTTTACATTTGTGTTGACCGTGTTTTGCGTGTGTGCCACTCTCTGTGGTGCTCAAGATTCGAAGAATTTCCGGAAACTCTCCCTCGAGAAAAGATTTCCGACGTCGCTACGATCAGAGGGACTCCACCCGGGCGGCCTTCAGCTCAAAGACCCAGCCCGGCACCCACCCCAGCGCTGCGCGGATATCGAGGCCACCCGGGTGGGGTGTGGAGAGCCAGGCGTCACTCAAGCTGACTGTGAGGCTCTGAACTGCTGTTATGATACTCGGCAGTACTTCGCCCCCTATGATGGACCCCTGTGTTACTATGGAAAGACAGGTGATTGGGTTTAAAAGAGCACACCATTATCACCACGCTTCCACACTTTAGGGAGGAATCTCTTGTATACTAGCATGACTGGCAAATTCAAAATGAATTGTCACGAATTCCCACAGTACTTTTCAAGCCTTTACTGCATACTCCAGTTACCATTGTTTGTATGCTTGTGAATTGCACACAAAAACCTATAACCCCCTTTTTTGGTTCAGTCACTGTGCAGTGCACCAAAGATGGACAGTTTGTGGTGGTTGTAGCCAAAGATGTCACTTTGCCACGTGTCGCTCCGGAGAACCTCAGCCTCTTGGAAGCTACTAGCGAATCCTGCACTGCTGTCGACAGCAATGCTGACTTCATCATCTACCAGTTACCTGTCACCTCCTGCGGTACGAGAAGTAAGGTGTGTTTTAGTTTAAATATCTGTACTCTGACCAGACTAACTCCCAAAATGGCGCCAAAAAGTTGCTAAAGCCAGGCTTTCAGAAATCTGTGTTTCTTCCTTTCAGGTAGAAGGAGACTATATTGTTTATGAAAACACGATGGTTTCTTCATATGAAGTTGGAATTGGTCGTCATGGCTCAATCACAAGAGACAGCTCGTTTTAGTGAGTGACATTTGTGTCCCAGCTTGCTGAGAATAGACCTTGCATAACATATTTAACTCTACAATTATTACCTACACTTCTTTCAGGCTAACGTTCCAGTGCAAATATTTGGCCACAGCAATGGAGACTTTACTGGTGGATGTGAACACCGTTCCTCCCCCACTTGCAGTGGTCAAGCAGGGTCCTTTGAGGGTGGAGCTCAGCCTTGCTAATGGAGTCTGTGATGCCAAAGGATGTTCTGACGGTAGGAGTGTACACCTGACCTCACAAACCTTGACTGATTTGTTTGGGAAATGGCCCATGCATCATGAAATTTGAGGCTGGTCCACATTTAACCATGAGTCTGTGGTATAGGTATACAGATGTAGTTTACTATTTATAAACTAGTGAATTTTAGGCTAAAGGTGGGGTTTTTTAATTAATTTTTTTTGGTGTCCCATTTTGCCTGCCTTTGGGATGATGCATAGGCATCACTGCCGTTCAATCAGTGGGGGAGGTGTTCCCTTCACATTTCATGATTTTGACCCCCTCCCAGATTTAATGTAAAATTTCACCCAGTGCTGTTTTGAGAAATCCATTCCACTTAATCGATAGAATGTAAATACAGCCGGAATTTGCCTTCCTGCCAGTGAATTGAATAGTCAGTGCTGCTAGAAACGGGCTACTGGCATGGGCTTCACATTCCACAATTACTGCAGGGTGCTAGCGGGAGCATGGGGAGCTATGGCTCCCCTAGTGGTGACATCAGTTCCCCTGGAAACAAAATTTTGGGGGAACTCTAAAATATTCATATGATGGACCAAATATGTTTCACAGATGTAAAATAAGTGAAAGTTATATGTAGAGCTTATTACTCATGACTTCGTAGCCTGTCGCCCCAAACACTACCCATTTCTCACATGATTAGCTAGCTTGCATAGCTAGCAATACATGTTTACAAGGCATTGTTGCTGTGGAAAAGTAAAAATAACACACGTTTCTTAAAAAAAAAAGCCAAACAAGCTGACCAAGAAAACCAACTGTCTGCCAGTGGTAGCACATTGGGCAAAGGGACTGTTTGTATCTGAACCGAGAGGCAGCGAGCGTTAGTGCTAGTGCTAAACAGCTAACATTAACTCTGAAGAGACATGAGGCGAACCATCAGAAGAGGCTCTGTGTACAGCCCTGTAGGCTTTAGGCCATGTGAAACAATGTGATTGAGTTGAGGATTTTAAGTTAGGCTTTATTTAATTAGTCAAACTTTAATTTGATGGTCCATAATTATCATGTGGATCTCCCCCAACCTCCACACACATTCACACACTGCTTGTTTGGACCCCCATATTTAACATAAGTTCTCCCAACGCTGTTGAAACTTGAATCTTTCGTGAAAGACTGTACATTTGCTCCAGGTGTGCACCCAAACCCTAAAAGGACTAAGACACTTGCATGCGCAAAGCAACCCATAGACCCACTTGCCCACCTGCATTGACCGATGTGTCCCCCCACATTTAAAAATGCTTCTGACGCCCTTGGGATAAAGTTTTTAAAATGGGAGGAATGTATTCAGGCCTAATGAAACTGCAGATAGTACAAACAAGGTGTAGTTACACGTGTCAAATTAAGTTCATGAAGCCTCTATGCAGGACCGTATACTTCAGACCACTTTAATGCAACAATAAAAATATTTCTGATTAGGCAGCTGCTCGTGTCCAGGACAAGTAGCCAAAATCCAGAGGGGAACTACCAAGTTGCTCTAGGGCTTCCCAAAGACCCACAGTGATTTCACTCTTAAAACTGCTCCCACCCTTCAAAAATAAAATTGTGTTGCTAAATTCCCAGAAATCATTAGGCTCTCTGTGAACATTTAGAGGTCACCTTCAGATTCGATGCAGATGAATAATTGTCAATGTGGTAATTCATGCTACACCCCAGCTAAAATTTCCCAAGTCCATAATCTGAAAAAAAAAAAAAATTGTGGCACTAGGGCTTGACTTGTATTTTCTTGGATAACTTCACATTTGTCACTAAATCCAGTTTAGTGAATCTAGGGAGTCCGCTCCTGGTTATTTGTGTAAATTGGGGATCCCAACACCTGTCCTAGAGGGTCTGTGTTGAGCACAGTGTGGTAGTTCCACTCACACTAACACAACCTGGCCATTTCCACAGCTGACCCAGTTGAACAGGGGAATCTGAATGTGAGGGACACCAGCCCTCTAGGGTTGTAGTAGTCGGGGATTTGCTGGTGTTAATTATTGATATTGTATGGAAATGGTCTGGGGGTGGATGTTCTAAATTCCTCCTTTTGTATCTTCTCTCTAGTGGTTGTGTACAGTTCGTTCTATGCCGAGACTGACTACCCTGTGACCAAGACGCTGAGGGAGCCAATATATGTGCAGGTGCAGATGCTGGAAAGGACCGATTCAAACATTGCCGTCATACTGAAACACTGCTGGGCCACTTCTACACCAAACCCTTTAAGTTCACCCCAGTGGGACCTGTTGATTAATGGGTATGCTGTTGCTAACATGCTAAGAGGCTAGGTTTATGATTATTTGGCTTTAAATCCTTAGCATGTCTTTTATTGATTGGTGTTCTGCTAGATGTCCCTATGGAGACGACCGTTTCCTAACTGATGTGATCCCGGTCGGCCCCTCTTCAGGCCTGCGGTACCCAACCCACTTCAAACGCTTCAGCGTGGAGATGTTTGCCTTTGTGGACGCTGTGTCCCTCCGACCTCTACACGACCAGGTATGTGTAGGCCTAGTTCTGGATAAGTTATTCTAAATGGAGATTCCCCAGTTAAAGCAACACATGGTTCAGGTTTAGGATTTAATCCCTGTTTGGGGAAACAACCTGATGGTCAATTTTGGAGCCAGCAGCAGCATGTGATTCTCATTTGGCCCAATTTGAAGCTATAGGCTTTGTTTATTTTAGACTTTACGCAACAAGCAATCAAAGTTTTCAGGTCAACTGTTTTCTCTTCAAAACTTTGTGGACTTCCCCTTAAAGTTTGTAATGTTTGTTTAAGGTTTTCATCCACTGTGCCACAGAAGTGTGCCAGCTTTCTGCTACAGAGACCTGTGAACCAAGCTGTGGCAGGACAAGTGAGTTGGCCTTGGACACATGGGTGAACTTTTTGTTGAGGTTTAAAATATGGAGAGATATGAATCATCTGCTTGGCAACAATTGCCCTAACAATCTGTTGTTTTTAAATGTGGCATAGAATTATTTGTACTTAATCAGAACTCAATCTTCATTTTGGCGGAATGTCCGACCTGTTGATTGCTCTGGTCAGTAGGAGATGTGTTTTAAGACCCTTTAACTTGAACCAGGCATGTCCAAATTCTGTGTTTAAAATTTCCACAGTCCATCAGCCTCATAAAATCAATATGTAGCCTGCCAGAACATTTGACCATAGTATTAGAACTATACACACAAAGTAGCTATTTTATTTCCCCAGAAGAGGGCAGCAGTTAGTGGACACTTGCCCCCTTCTGTAAATTTTCCCGTTCTTTTTCTAAAATGGTGACTAACTTCAAAGAAATTTGACGCGAGGACCGCTGCTTCCAGGACGAGTGGAAATGGGTTTCATTTTTCGTTTATTTGACTAAACCGGGTTTCATAAACCTGACAAATTTTGAAATCAAATTTGGTCCTGCAGCCTGTTCATTTTCTATTTTTAGTGTAAAATTGAAATGAGGTGGAAAAACGGCCGTTTTCATTAAAAAATCAAATTCAAAACATTTTCGGGTTTTGTCAATTAAGCAAAATTTACCAAATTATTTTAGAAGTTTTGAAAAGTAATGTTTCAAATGAACCTATTTAATCTTCCTTACACTTCCTTATATATGGTCTTTAAATATGAAAGGCAGAGGGATTTTGTTGACAGGCTTAGATTTATACTCTAAAGAAATAATTATGCCATTATTTCATTTAATTTATATGCATTTAATGTTGGTGTGCAAGAATGTCCCGCTGAATGGTCGGCCCCCACGCATTTTCACCTCACCAAATTTGTCCCTCGTTGAAAATAATTAAGCAAAAGTCTGGGGCATTCAGATTTTTACACATTGGCACACCCAGTCAAGGGTAAGCTAACAATCAGCCACTTGTCCAATGGATGTGTGATGCTCTTGAGTTTAATGCCCAACAGTGGCGTGTTTAACTGTCAAGCTGT
This sequence comes from Ladigesia roloffi, assembly GCA_037577295.1. Lineage (NCBI taxonomy): Eukaryota > Metazoa > Chordata > Actinopteri > Characiformes > Alestidae > Ladigesia > Ladigesia roloffi. Next base: position 6,901 of record JBBKCR010032665.1, read on the forward strand.
GTTCTGCTTCCCAGAGCGAGCAGCTATGTCTGCTCTGGACATGGAGGATGAATACATAGTGTCCAGTGGGGAGGTCCTGCTGATTGCTGACACGCCTGTTCCTGCTAAAAGCCAAGCAGACTCTGAAGAAGGTAAGAACTTGAATCTAGAAGGTATAAACCCAAGTCCCCAATAGACAGTCCAGGAGAACTAAATGATTTTCTCTTTTGGTCTAGGGTCTCCAGTGTTCAGTTATGGGATGGTTGGAGTAGCTGTGCTTGCTGTATTAAGTATCTGTGGACTTCTTATTGCTCTACTGAGACGGCAGTTAAAACCTCGTCCTCTTCAGACAACAAGGCTATAATAAAGTGGCTTGATGTCTACCTCCTGTCTCCTTTGTCTTCGATTTTGTAATATCTCTTGAATATTCTACAAATTACACCATGTGAAAGAGGTCAACTTGATTATGTAGCGACTGGCGACTGGATAAGGTTTTCTAGTTGACTTCACTGTTGGTGAGCCAAATCCAAATCCACTCAAACTAAAACAGGGTTCTGTAGGGATAGTCATTGTCATGCTGAAAGGCACAAACATGACCCAGTTTAACTTATTGGCAGGTTAGCTTTTCATTTGATGCCACTTATCTTAAAATATTCATGAAGCCTTGGAGTAAAAACTCGCATCAAAACTTTATCAATGTAATTAATTTATTCTGAACATTAACAGGGTATCTGCAGGCTTAAGGAAGCCAAATGTAAGACTTTTTAAGACTTTTTTTTTTTTTAAGGCCACTTGGATCAAATTTAAGACCCTACATTCACAAAACAGCAAACAGCACGTGGCCACCTTACAAATAGTTGGAGCACTTTTCGGAAGTGAAAGCTCGGAAAAATAACTAAGTGAAACAAAAAAACATTATAGACTAAGTTCCGTGAAGTGAGAAATTGTTTTGAGTCTGTGGTATTTTAAGAGCTTTGAACTCTGGATTTAAGGATTATTAGTCATTTTTAAAGATATTTAAGGCCTTAATTTTGTCAAATGTAATTGAAGACTTTAAGACTTTTTAAGGATCTGTGGATACCCTGTGTAATTGTTTTGCAACCTTCCAATAGTTTCACAATCCCCACGTACTTGCTTGGATTAGATGGAAGATGGTCACACTTGTCAAAGTTTGACCTGAAGGTGGTGGGTAGTTGTAATTCTGGTGAAGTCCCCAAAACCCAGTCATCTTTGGAACTTCAATCGCATGTTTGCTTGGCAGGTTCGCTACAGCTATGGTTGTGTTAAAAATATGGGCATATTTAGTTCTGGTACACAGCTTATGTCCCTCACTGGATCTTTCTAGCCTACTCTTTTACTGATGAATGACCAATTTGGTTTTGTTCCAGACCTTTATACCCTGTGATATAAAATTCCTGCTTGAGTTCTTAAACTATCACTTTTATTAATAAAATGTAGTAGTGTTGAACATTTTTGTGACTTATTTACAATGTTGCATCATGGTTGAGGGCTAAAACACAAAGCCCAATAACATTTCAGCAGATTATCAGGCAGTGATGTCCCCTTTCTCCTCAGCTTTGGGATACTCGATCTCCATGGCCATCAGGAATTCTGCACAAATGAAGCATTGCAGAACATTTGAATAGGATGCAAACATGCATGAATGTATAATGCAAGCAATGCTACTTGGACTGACCTTCTGTGTAATCCACATCTGGGGAGGTGGACACTAAGACCCAGGCCAACCCCACTAACAATGTGACAACCAGATTCACTATGATCCAGGGGTACAGGTCACTGTGTTCATAGCCAGGCAGCCTGAGGGGGAAAGTACAGAATTTAATGTCCCAAGGGATGGCAGATATCTCAACTAATATTGTGATAAATCTTGGGATTTTAGTTTAGCAACAGGGCTAAAAATGAATTGTTGGTTCTGCTTAAGTAGAACTGAACCAATTAAGACAAAATACATCTCGATGAATGCAACCCTGCATAAATTTCCCATTCAGCCGCATTGAGCGACAGGATCTTCCACATGCAGACTTCTACTCACCACAGTGAAGCATTGGCACTGGAGTAGAGATTGATGTGATCACTGGTCATCTGCTGACTAAGAGACAGGACCAGAGCTGAGAAATACACTACAAGAGAAAACCACAAGCATCAGACTGGAATTGGAGATGAGACCTCTGCTATTCAAGAAAAAATAGTTAATAGATTTGTTGAAAGACAAAAACCCACAGAAGGAGGCGAGCGCTAGAGGATCCAGAGTGAGAAAGCTCCTCAAAGCCACAGACACCTTGGCCAGGTTCACTCTAATGAAAAGAAGGGTTTTCATTTAGAGAAAAAAAGTGATGTAACAATTCAAGTCAACTCTGAAGTACAGGGCCCTGTCTCGTGAAGCATGTTTACCTTAGACAGGGTTCAGAACATTATGTCTAGCCAGTACAGGTGCTGTTACTTTTAGGGATGAGCCGGATACTCGGCTGAAACGAGTATCCGGTACGGATAAACCACTTTTGACAATTACGAGTAGCATACAATTAATACGAGTCAGTATCTGTGCTCGGATGCAATAAAAATTCTCATTGGGTAACCGACTGTGTCTGCGTGCAGTGGCGTCTGTCAGCGCACATGTAGCGCTTTACGTAGTCCGTGTAGACGTAGGGTTAGTTTCGTTTTTAGAACCAACGCATGTCGAGATTAAAAAAAGATAAATATTTAAATATTTGGCTGTTCAGAGCAGGGGGCCTCTCTCTTTCTTCCCCTCTCTCTTTCTCTCCCTTTCTCCCTTTCTCTGCCGGTCATCTGAGTATTTTTTTAACCGTCTGCTGCCTCCAACCAGTTTTTTGACTTCACGTACTGAGTGACACTTTCTTGCTTGATTTTATAAAATAAAAATTAAGGTAGTTGTGGTATAAATAATATTACAAATTAAGCTACACACACAAACACACACACTCACACATACCTGGTGTGGAAAAAACAAAAAACAAAAAAAATTATGATCATGAAAAAATTAAAAGTTAAAAAAAGAAAATTATATTGAGATGAAAACTCTTGTTCATTACATTTTACTTCATAATTGCAACCGCCTGTGTTGTATTCATTGTTGCAAAACAATGTTCTGTATATAGATTGTTTGTTATCGTGATCAAAAACACTGATCTGAAGCTCAATGCTGATGCTGTCATGTAATTAGTTTTCTAATCAGCAATAAATACATTTCTGATCAACTCATATCAATTGTATGCCTAAAATAACATACCGGTTAAAGCCCCGCCCATTTCAAGACAACCTGACCAACTTCCTGTTTAAACCCCACCCACTTTCGGAATATGGCCTGCCCAGTCCGAGTACAGATACAGATACAGATAATTCATCTGGTTAACAGATACAGAAACAGATACAGATAATGCTGAACTCGCTCAACCCTAGTTACTTTGTTTTCCAATGTTGGGTGATTTCTTTAAGATCATGCCAGGATTAATTACAAAATACTATTGGTCACTTGATTCATGCATCTGAAAACTTTCATCCCTTTCAATTAGGAATTGCACCAATATACACTGGTGATGGTTGAAGACGTGAAGTAATATTCCTGAAATGATGGGAAGCATGTCCTTTATTATAGTAAAGACTGGAAGGTGATCAGAAATGTTAGCACATAATATACTGTAATAATGTACTACTGGGTGGTTATGCTTGTGATCATATCTATAGCCAGTTTTATAGGCAGGTACATAAGAGGGGAAGAGCTGAGGTTCCTCTGTCAGAATGCTGTTACTAAATCTGTTCACAGTTCAAAATCCTGTATTTAACCTGCCCTGCAACAGGCTGGGCTTGTAGCACTTGGTTGACTTGGTACTTTTTGCCAAGTAAAAACTGATCCACTGTGGTAAGACATAAAATAAGGTTAGTCCAAGCCTAAAGTTGGCTGAGCCATAAATCCTACTTAATGGGACAGGCCTCCCGATCACGAACACATAAGTGCAGATGGCCTACCTGTCAAAGGCTGAAACTGTGCTGAGGGCCAGCAGGAAGTAGAACAGGGACTGTGCAGGGTAAGCCAGTGTGTGGTACTGCTCGAGCAAATTGGGAAGAGTGCTCATCTGCGCCCCAGCCAAAATATACACTATAATAATATTCCATACAGCGTAGCCAGCCAGGAAACCATGAGAGAACAGACCTATTACCCTGCAGAAGAACACACAGCCATTATGGACCCAAATCTTATGTTTGCTCTTATGTAAGCTCTAAAAATGGCTAACTGGTATCATGCAAAAATTCTCAAGAGCTTAAGGGGAAAAAAACATCCATCCATTCATTTCGGGTGTTTGGAACATATACTATGTGGGTGGTACGCACTCAGGAGTGAATGGTATTTTTTTCATAGTGCATCAAACATTTAAACAGATTCGTATATATGTATGGGCCCTTTAAACGTTTTGCGACTAAAGCCTGATTCATACTGACACTGCTCCAGCATGTCGGATCAGTTGGATCGCCATGATACGACGTTGTATCAAACTGGGTTGGATCGTCGGTTAGAGTCGAGCTCTATTTTCTAGACATCCGACGGTCGCGCTGGATGCTGGACGTCTGTGATTGGTCAGCCGACGTCAGCCTCGGAACCCAACGTAA
>JBBKCR010032683.1:0-11522 GCA_037577295.1 Ladigesia roloffi
ATATTAATCGTATCATACTCGTACTCGTCAAAAGTGCGTTATCCGTACCGGATACTCGTTTCAGCCGAGTATCCGGCCCATCCCTAGTATGTACTGTATAAATATAAAACAATAAGATAAACAAACACATTAATACGAAGTTGTGAAGAGCAAGCCTTTTTGAAGCCAAGAATTCTCACCAAGCACATCGCTGGCATTGACTTGCAGGATGAGCCAGCTGTGCTTCTGGTTGGCATAAGAACCAAAAATGGTGAAGATTGTGCTCTTCTCCCCCGGCTCAGTCAGCAGCTGGTAGACATAAACCTCCTGGTCAGAGAACTGGAACTCTGTCCATGTCTCACCCTCATTGGTGCTGAACCTGGACATAAAGTAAAAGCACAGTCCTGTAAGCCAGATTTGTAAGGTGCGTTTAGAAAACTACCTAGTTTAAAAAGAAAGCACTGTCTGACCAGTGTGCAACAACCAAACACTGTTTTAGTTGTCTGTATATTTTAAAACCAAATCAAGTGTTTTGCGCTGACTAACATGCAAGCATCTTGCAGAGTCGTTTTTAAATGCTTTACAAAGCTGTTAAATATCAGCGAAAAATGAGTTGCTGTAAACTCAACCCAACTGACAAAAAACAACGGTTGTAGTCGAATTAACAAGCAATTACTATCATACAGTTTATATCTCCATGGATGAATACTGAGAATAGTAAGATTCTAAAAGTCCAGCTCTAAACCTTGGCCACACCTGATTCATTTCTGGTGTGATATCTGATATCTGATAACTGTGATATATCTAATGGCATGAGGAGGTAAATAAGACATGGAAATGACTTACTTAAGTGTCCTTGTAGAGCTGCCCTGGGCAATAGCCATCAGAATGCCTCCATGGTCCCCCCAGGTATAGAAATGAGGACCAGCCAGAGCCTGTGGTGATGTTATCATTAGATATGTTTAAATAAATAATATTAGGAAGTATACATACAGACCCATGCAGGAAAAACCTAAATTTCTGGGCTGACAATAACTATAGGCAATAAAGATAACAGATAAATTAACCTTCTAAAGACATGAACTGCTAATGCTACTATTTATATATTCTTAAGACTAAGCAGACCACTCATTCTGAGTTCCGGAAAAATGATACTGAATGTCTTAAGCACATTTCTCCTTGCTGAGCACTGTTATAAGCTGCATCAGTGGGAATTCAAGAATTGAACTGAGTGAAAGAGAAATACACTGAATGTTGATTCATTATGCACCCTTAAGTACTGGGTGTCTGAAAACCGGTCCAGTCTGACGCATGACTCAGGAGTGTGAGGGAGCATTTCAGTACCTCTCTCCACCGGACTCCGGCACTGCTGGACACATATACGTTGGGCTTGTTGGCCAGGTTTTTCCCCACAGATCCTGAAAGTGAGAGACACAAGATAGAGAGTGTGGGAAGAAATGAAAAAGAAAAAAAAGGGAAAATGAAAAAAATGACAAAAAAAGTAGCAAATTAAATGAATGAAAGACCCAGAGGACAAGGTAAAATGGGAAAGAACAGCATAAGAAGAAAAAACAGACAAAATAGAAAAACAAAAAGAATAAAAGAAGCAAAAATGGAAAATGGAAAAAACAAAATGAAAAAGGAAAGTAATGGGAAAAAGAGGAAGAAGCGATAAGGCAAGAAGAAGTAGAGAAAAGCTCTCACACGTTCAGAACACACTTCTGCTTTGCTGAGAGGAAGCTGAATAAGGTCGCAGAGTGTTTAGTTCAACACAGTTGAGAAACAGAATGGCAGCAAGACCGCAGGACACGATGGCAGGAAGTCAGAACAAAACAGATCAATGACACCACACTCTTCAGCAAAACACCAGCACTCAAACCAGCCAGCCTCTCGAACCAGCTCCGTCAGTCACACCTTCACTTCAGTCTCTAAGACCAGAAGGACAGAGTGAGCCAGCTCCAGTGTTTCTCTCCTGCTCCTCTTCAGGCTCCCTGCAGGAGTTCCAGGCCCCTTGCATGGCTTTTAGCATTTTAGCATTATTGTATTATTTTGAAGAGCCAACAACAAATTGGCTCGGTTTAACCACATCTGCTTCACAAGCAAAGTCTTTTTGCACCTTTCAATTTTACAGAATTTTAATGAAATGTTTAAATTTTGCAACTGCTGATGCAGGCAGCAGGAGAGAAGTGAAGTGAGCGTCCATGTGCGTCTGTGTCTGTGTGTGAAAATGTGTGCTAATTAGCGGGTGGCTTAAATAGCAATAATTAGCACAACTGTGTCGCAGTGCTAGCAACCAAAGTGGGCAGAGACATGCACACAAAACCTGTTCCTCTCCTTTTCGTCTTCTTACTGCCCATCACCTAATAATCACTTAATTAAAGGCCTGGCTCTTGCCGGCAAACAGAGGGAGACGGGAAGTGAGAGTGGCGGGTGTGAGCGTGCGTTCCAGACACCAGCAAAGAAGACAATCAATGTTTTGAGCCCAAGAAGGCACCTGTACTGCCCTCTATGATTACATGCTGACTGGGGTGTGTGTGTGTGTGAGGGGGAGCTTGAGCCTGAACATGCAAACACAAGTATGCACAAACACACCTTTAATTTTGCACTGAACAAGTTGCAGCTTCAAGATTTTGGTTGAAAGTAGCGATGTACATAAAATTCAATAAAGGCATTTTCGGTTTCAGCCGATTTGAAATTTTTTTATCAGACCGAAACTGTGATGACGCAATCATAAGCCAACCACAGCCTCTACATGTCGGATCGGATTAGTTTCAGCATGTCTGCTATTTCTATATTTCAAAGAAAGACACGCAAAACATTTTCCTCAACATGGGAATTAATTTAACCTGATCTCCATGCAGAGTCCACTGTGTCCAGGAGGAACTGGTCGTCTTATGGTTAGAGCCGTCGCCTGTGATCAGGACGATCTGGGTTCAATTCCCATTGAATTAGAACTTGATAGCACTTCGAGCGCTAGTGTGTTAATTTATGACAGAATGGTAATTATCTGTGTATATGATAATGAAATGTTCCAGTGATTACGGTTAATATATGTCAGTCTTTGTTTTGATACGGTATTTTGTTACAAACCTACAGAGAATGTTGTTTATCTTTCACCAGTTTTTAAATGTATTCAAGCCCTTCGCTCAGAATATTAAAACTGATTTCACTAGTTATATGAGAGAAGAGATTTAAATGTATAATATTTCAGCTATCTTGCTTTTAGGCTGGTTGAGTGGGGTCAAGGAAAATATATTATTTCAAATGTTATTTTATATTGTGCATTGTCTGAATGCTAAATAAATATCTTCAAAGTTTTGTACAGATTTATTCTTTTAGTAATTTAATAATAATAATTTCTTTCGGTTTTCAGTATTGGTTTTTGGCCAGGGTTTTCGGTTTCGGCCCGGTGCATCCCTAGTTGAAAGCTCTCCCAAAGACACACGGACTGATTACTTGTGTGACCAGTGAGAAAAAGGGCTGCGCATGTGACCCACCTGTTGCCATGATGAGGCCAGGTGCTGACTCTTTCGAAAGAATGGGCATCCTGCGCAGCTGAATATTCAACAGCTGACTCCAGCGCTGAGCCAGGTGCAGAGAGCAACCTTTAGGGAGCTGTGTGTGTGCATAGAGAGAGAGAGAGAGAGAGAGAGAGAGAGAGAGAGAGAAAGAGAGAGAGAGAGAAAGAAGGAGAGAGAAACCATTAAAATAACAGATCGACAAACTAAATGCACCTCTCATGCATGCAATGATACCAATTTTCTATGACTCATCAAAACTGTGCTTTTATCAGAACAAACTTGCTGCCCGTGGCTTTAGAGGTGGCGTACCTGGCAGTCGATGGTTCCACCGAGGCTGTCGGCGGCAGGGGGCTGCAGCAGCTCCCAGGTGCCTCCCTTATCAAAGGTGATGACCGAACGCATGTTGTCTTCACTAACTGAACCATTTATGAGTGTGGCCACAAACACACCGCGCAGACCCTCCACCCGGTGCAGATCAGCAAATGGCTCGTTAGCAAAGTACCTGTGAAACACACACACACACACACACACACACACACACATACACAAAGCTTTCAGAGGCTTGGAATCCATGTCCATATCAGAGAATAGTTTTTTTTATGTCAGATAGAGCTAAACACCACAAAGTATTTTAGAATTTAAGCATATTGGTTTCTTAATAACAACCAATTACACTGTAATAACCTCTCCTTATTTCTTAAAATATTATCTGCTTTAAACATTCCAGAAATATTACATTAAAATTAAAATCCTAATTTTTATGATTACATTATCCTGAGCAGAGTAATTAACTTGTGTGACTGAATTAGAAGCCTCACTATATTTCTTTTTTTTTTTATCAAGTTGCCTCTGTAAGAGACGGAGATGTGTTGGAGACAGAGTATGTGATGTCACAGCTATGGAGGAAAATAAAAAACAGGAAAAAAGGAGGAAAAAATAATCATTCCAGATAGCAAAACAGAAGAAGCAGACAAAGACTACCAGACACAAAAACTCCAGTCAGTTTTAATTTGTGGTTAAAAGAAACATGATTAGCCTGTGAATGCTCCTACATGTTCAGCTGTCCTCACCCATGGCTTGGTAAGAGCCAGAGGATTCGTGGACCAGGAGTGACATAGCTGTCAAGTGCTGGTTTATGAAAAGCTTTTTTTTTTTTAAACACAAATGTTTTTTTGCACATAATATAAAAGATTGGGCTTTTCTAAATACAGATCTTATAGCAACCACACAAGCACAAGTTTTTTTTAATATTGTTTTGCAGAAGAATCTTGAGCTCCTAAGGTAACGAAATTAAGACAACCTGACAACAGAAAATTATATTGGCAGTTTCCTTATTTTGCCCAGAAAGGTAGCAAAACAGTGAACAACCTTCCAGTTCACAAAACCACTATATTTTGGAGTCCCCGAGGTCCTTTCTTTATACACCTGTTCTTAACTTAGTTGTCACCCATCTCTACATTCTCACACCTCCTGGTTCAATACCACCATTGTTTTAAGACCAACCTTCCTACTTCTTACATCCCACATGGGCTAAATTTGTATTCTCATGCCACCCATGTTCAGTGACATGTGCTTGTTAGTATAAGATCATGTGAACACATGAGAATACAAACCTTCTATTCATATGAGTTACAAATCTTCACAGTTTGTGTGAAATCTTACTAGGAAGGTCAAGTGATGCATGTAAATACAGAGTCTATTCAGAGGAGAGTTACAAATTCCTCACAAATGAATTACAAAACCTTTACAGATAATGGCTGTGTGTATAATCATACCATATCAAAGAGAAAACAATCTTCTGTATTCACTTTTTTCATTACTGCAATTTCCAAACAGTTGAACAGTGCTGTATATACAGACACATTAAATTCTGCTGAATAAGGTGCGCTCTGTAAATGGCAGCAGCGTCAGCCTGGTCCAGCCAGTTGATCTGCATAGTTAACTGCAGGCAGCGGTACTGAAGCAGGGCGGCTGCACTGGAGATCAGGGGCTTGGCCCGGCATGAGCCTCTCTCTGCTGCAGGGAAACAGCGTCGCAGTCAAGCAGGGATGAAGGATTGCTTTGTGCTGGCACTGTGAAGAGCAGAGTGCAGTCTACAGACACAAGCACTAGAATCCTCAGAGAGACCTCACAAACTCACTTATAAGCTCCTTACGCGGAGAGCCATGCAGAGCCAAAGCCTCACCGCAGTACTTGTGAGCAGTACTGGAATGAATCAAGCTTACGAACAGTGCTCCAACTGCAGGCAGTGCTTTTACACCTTAGAGGTGGCACTTTGATTAAGACTGATTGGCTGGTTAAAAAATGTTTTAAATGGAGACATTTAAATTGAAGCCTATAAATATGCTTATACAAAGATTTTCCAGGACATTAAAACTTTCAATATTGTGATTGTCCCCTCATACCACCAAAGCAACTCTGAACCATCAAGGCACACAGACTCCACCTCTGAAGGTTTGCTGTGAAATCTGGCACAAGCAGTAGATGCTTTAAGTTTTTATGCTTAAGTAAGTTGTGTGGTGGTGCTCCGAATAATTTGTCAACCATCGGTTTGAGATCTGAAGACTCTGGAGTCCACATCAACATCTTGAACACTTTGTTATGTTCCTTTTATCATTCCTGAACACTTTCCTGAATACTAGTGTATCCTGATGCTGGTGCTGTCTCTACCCATGTAGGGAGATACACGTGGGCCCTGAACATAAAGCAAAGCACTGTTTTCTGACATCTTGCTAACATTGTCTTCCAGCTACATGCTCATCAGGGTGCCCATGATCCTGTTGCTGGCTCACCAGTTGTCTTTTTTTGGACCAATTTTGGGAGATACTAACCATTGCAAACCAAGACTATCTGAGTAGTTTTAATGTTGGTGTACTTGCTTATCTGGTTTTCTGAAAATATGCCTTTGTTTTGACATTGACCACAGTAAGGTAAATGAGTGGTATAGCAGTACCTGATCAGGGTGTTGCTTCCTGAGCCCTCAGGGCTGTAGTACAAAACGTTCTCGAGCGAGAGCGAGAAGGCCAGGCCCTGCGTGTCCGAGATGTACAGGTGCGTGGCATTGTTGTGATTCACGCAGACAAATACCTGATCCTCTGAGGCATCAGCTATGTAGTACTCCTGCAGAGAACAGAGAAAAATAGTCACACAAGAGCCTTTAGAAATCACTGGTGTTAAAGCATTTTGCAGTTTTAATTCATTACAACAATGTCTTCTTCTTCTTCCACTTTCGGCTTTTCCCTTCAGGGGTCGCCACAGCGAATCATTTGTCCCCACCTAGTCCTATCTTCTGCATCCTCTACCCTTACACCAACTAACTTCATGTCCTCTTGTATCACACTGAAATAAGTGGAGAAATCTGGGGATTCTGAACTTTTTATTAATCCACCTTCTGTGCTTGTAAGTAAAATAAGTTTGTAATTGTGCAATATGAACCAAACATACAGAAAAACACCAATAAGATTTGAGGTGAAGAGGCAGAACTCACGGTGATGGGGTGACGGGTGTTAAACAGGGCTGCTCTCATTGGCTGTCGATTATAGGAAACCCACAGCTGGACCGACTGTGGTTCCCGGCTCCCCAGCAGCGTCTGTGTAAAAACACAACACTCTGTTCAGCCAAATTAAATTTAATTTCTTCACTCTTCTTGTTTTTTCCAGGTCCTAACCAGGAATTCCACTGAAAACTAGGGGAAAACAACATTTACGACAGCGTAGGTTTACCAGACCTCTAACAATCAAGAGATTGGATCAATTTGATTCTTTGAACATTTTATTGTGTAATGTGTCATGGAGGGGCACCAAAAACTATTTTTACAGCAGATATGCATGATGGTCATCCAACACCAGATGTTCATTTCAAACAAAAATGCAAGATGGCCTAAACAAAAACAAACCAGTGACAGGAGAAGAGTGTGTGTGTGTGTGTCTTGGGCTCTGAATCAGAGCACAGTACTACAGTAAACCCATAGTATCATGCAGATCAGCAGTTGTGGTTTAAGTTCTTCGCATGTTTTTGAACCTCCCTCCTCCGAGTACAGCTGACTGACGTCCAGACCTCATATAAACAACCAGTACAAGAACAAGGGGAAGTGGCCCAAACATGAACAACCAGCATGAGCACGAGCCCCGGACATCACAGTCATATGTACTCAGCGGCCGGAGGTTTGAAAGTAGCCAATTCAAGAAGTTATTTATTTCTCTGCTGCTGACTGGCTGCTGCCCTGTGACTGCAGTCCAGAATTTCCCTTGTGGTGCATTTCGAGTGTTCTCGTGTTTTCCATTTTGTCCTTCGAACCTTTGTATTATAAAAATCCAATTCATTACTGTATTCAACTGCTTACACCAAAGAAAATGCTCTGCATGAACTTCAATCCATTCAATTCAGTCTATACAGGGGTAACATTCTACCACCGCAGGAGACTCTACAGTAAGGATTTGGGTTTCATTTCACATTTTCTCTAAGGGTAATGAGTTTTGAATAAAATTTAAGTATTTTTGCAGCATTTTTTTTTTTAATCACAACAATGCAGTTTTGTCACTATACGCTGGTAATCTTGGAAAGTAACCAGCATTTACTGTTTTTGTTTTTTCCTAAATACATACATTTTTGCCCATAAGATCAATGTTTCAGTGCCTCTAAATACTATTTAGCAACCACATAAAACACTTTTTTTTTTTTAACCAAAAATGCATTTAGTTTGGGATTGAAAACTGACGAAATCTCATTCTCCCTGACTAATAGAAGAGGAGGCCAGATGGTCGAGAAGCTGGAGAGCAGTAACACAGCAGCAGCACAGTAAAACTCAACAGGACAACAGGCAGAACAAGCAGTTCTCCACTGGCTTGTTTTGAATGCTAAACTTGGTTTATTGCATCATTTTGACTGAACAGTCCAAAAGACCTAGACAATGATAGAGGAGACTCGAGCTGAAGCACACAAACAAACAGGGAGGCAAGATGTTTTGCTTGTGTGTAGACCACAGACCAAAGATATAGGCTTGACAGGCTGCAAATTGCAGGCCGAACATGAATGAATATCCCCTGATGAGCCAGCAAAGCGCTTCCTGTTCACTGGCGGTCCTAGCGTCTCTGCTCGCTCAGCCCTGTCATGCTCCGTCTATTGAATAGATTTATCTCCCCGTTAACGGCTTTCTCCAGGAACAGACTGCAGTGGCGTCGCAGGCAGCCAAAACACAATCTGGCCTCAGGAGCACAAAGAGGGGGAGAGAATTGTTTCTCGAATGGCCCATGTTGCCGAGAGAACTGAAAAGAAGAGTCGGCAGCTTGGTGACAACGGCTCGATACAGAGCCAAGGGAGAGACAGAGAGCAAGCTGGTTTTGAATATGCAAAACTGATCCAGCTACAAGCAGCCAAGACACTGCTGCAAAAAGAAAGCATGGTTAAAGGCTGCTCTAGCAGTCTCTTCCTGTTTGTTTCACACTTCATGACAGTCCTCTACAGCTTATCTACGATCGCTCAGACTAACTGGTGACCCAGTTAATTAACAGCACAATCAGACTGAAATAAAAACTGTTTTACCTTCTTTTTTTTTTACCTTGAGACGCATTTTTAAATTCTGGCAAACCTAAAAATTCAGCGTTCACTGAACTTCTACATGTAAATTGTTAACTTAAATTTTGGTGAATTCAAAATGTACTTACTTAAAAAAACAACAACTTTATATATTTTTTTCAGTGTAGACTGCTAGTTAATTCTCATGGTTATATTAAGCATGGTTCATCATAAAACATTCTTATAATATTTGTATGAAATTATTTTGTATGCCTTCTAAAATGTCACCCCCGGACTGAAAAAAATATATTCACTAATAATATTTATCAACATACATACACACTGGAAAAATACACTGACATTAATTTTGAACTCCACAGCCCAGTTCCAAATAAAGATCACTTTTTCCTTATTCCAGTGTCACCAGATCATCTGGGTAAAGAGTTCAGGAAGGAGCACTGTGCAGGGCCACATTCACCGTATTCTGTAATAGTGATGTGTTTGTGTGGGGGTGAGTGTAGGGTTACCAAGGGATGAAGTCCATTAGCACCCAGCGGACAAACATGTTTATTTGAACGACTCTCCTCACTCATCACTCCTGAGTGGCCGCCTGGTTAATCACACTCGAACCACATGCAGTTCGCTTTTGCACCCTTTTAGAGGCATGTGTGAATATGGGTGGGGTCAGATCTACTATCTTCTGCAGCAAGCAGGCGATGAGAAATTTCTTTTGAATTCCAACCAGCCTGGCAGCATGAATGGAAAGGATTCTTGCAGGCTTTATGCATATTTGGCTCTTGGAGGCACTTTCCCCTCTCATTGTGCGGGAGGCATTTATCTGGGAAAACAAGAGCCTTACTGTGCTGCGGCCTCTGAAATCTTTTAGCAGGCCCGACACAGGCAGAGCCTTTGGCTCGTACATCTACTCTGCAGCATAGTTGAGAAAATGTGTGTGTGTGCGTTTGGGTGAAAGGAGGGTGGGGGGGTGTGAAGCTGCAACCTGCCAATTATCAGGCCTGTGTCCCAATGTAGCCGCCTTGGTAGCAAATGGTAATAATAGCACGGCTAACAAAGTGCAATCAAAACACCATAACAACCGACTTGATTGGGTCTCTGGCTTCATCTCTTCAGCATTGGAATGTGAGGAGGCCTGAAGAAGTGTCTCACATTGTCAAGTGTGTGCAGTGTATCAACATTCAAATTACATAATTTCAGCTTAAAAGCTCATTTAAAAGGACCGTGGACACAGAAGGTGGGGGAAGCTTAATTATTACACACAGACGAAAGGATCGTAATTTCCCTTTAATTAGTCTAAGGAACTTGTTGCTGCCAAAAGCGCTCGTGATATTCATTGTTGTAATCCTATTAGTTGAAACACAGAGGTGGAGAATGTGGGGAGACAGAGAACAAGAACACGTAAAGGGGCAAAATAACGAGAGGGAGACTAAAAACAGAGCGAGACAAAAGAAAATGAATATTCCGCAGAGACACTGATGTGCTCTGATGGGTGAACGAGTCTTTCCAGTCTTGGCCGGCGGTGAAATTGTTCTGAAGCTGGGGAGGAGAGACCGAGCCAAAGAGAGCAGCTCTGGTCAGGTCAGGTCTAGAGAGGCCACACACAGCCCTGCGCTCGTTCAATACTTCAGCAGGTCTGTCAACACACATCAGCAAAGAAATGTCTCCTGCCAGTCCTGCTGAAAGGAATCCAGCTCCACAAAGCTGTTCATGCCAAGCTGCTCGTGTTTGTCAACTCGGGCCCCATTGGAAACCTAATATCCCCAGTCATTGTGACATTATCTTGTTTAAATACAAACGCCAGGCACTGCAGAGACATGTGTGGTCAATAAAGAACCACAGTGTTTATCCCACTGTAAGTCTATCAAGTCAGGAAGCCAATAATTAAATTCATTTTGGTGTAAATGAATGAGAAACATGTAAGCTGGAGAAAAAAAAAAGAAAAACAGCAGCTCTCAACTTTTTAGTTGTTTCCACAATAGCAACATATTTATGTATTTGTGTGTTTTTTAGAGTGTTTTTAAACGGTTGGTACACTGGTACAGATGGACAGAAAGAACCTTTAAAACAAGCCACAACCATGGTGGTTAACAAAGCCAAAGGTATGAACCATTGCACAACAGGCCTAACACAAAGGAACAGTTATGAAATCCTTGCACAAGCTCCTGTGTGTGTGTGTGTGTGATTATAGTGAGTGTGTGTGTGTGTGTTTGATTATAGTGAGTGTTTTATAGTGAGTGTTTGTATATAGGGTGTGTGAGTGTGTGATTATAGTGAGTGTTTGTATATAGGGTGTGTGTGTGTGAGTGTGTGTTTGATTATAGTGAGTGTTTGTATATAGGGTGTGTGTGTGTGTGTGTGTGTGTGTGTGTTTGATTATAGTGAGTGTTTGTATATAGGGTGTGTGTGTGTGTGTGTGTTTGATTATAGTGAGTGTTTGTATATAGGGTGTGTGTGTGTGTGTGTGAGTGTGTGATTCTAGTGAGTGTTTGT
>JBBKCR010032714.1:0-11520 GCA_037577295.1 Ladigesia roloffi
GATGATGGGGCGGTGATCAGTATACTGGTGGTGCTGAATGCTGAGTGGCTGGAACTCCTTTATCTAGGCTCCTTATACCTTTTGACACTTTGCAGCCCGTCAAACATTTCTTGAAACATTTGTTCCCATTTCTTTAATTTAATCTACTAAATTTGGCAACGATTAGAGGTCTGACAGAAATAAAATAGTATTTTTGCACCTACAATTGATTCAGAGGGAAATATAAAGAAATGAGTAGTGGCTCAAAACTTATGTCCAATATTACACACAGATTCATGATATTCCAAGTGCAAAACGAATAGTATAGTGTGCGCCAGTGGTCAGTGGGGTCTTACCAGTGTGCGCTGCAGCTTCCGGAGTTTCTCCACAGGCTCCGGGTCGTAACCCGGAATCTTCCGCATGTCGTTGTTTTTCAGGGCCAACATGGTCTCCAACATGAACCGAACCTGAGAGGAAGAAAAACATAAGAACTTTAAAGCACCTGAGAGAGTAAAAACTTTCTTTTACACTGTTAAGGTGACTTTCCATCTGATAAAAGAACTTCAGGGACCTGCTTCTACCCGAGACACCAGGGTCTGCCTGAACTGCCCATCGGAATTTTCTGGAGTAGCTTCAAAAGTTTACTGATCAGTAAAATGTTTTCCCAGTTCTAATAAAGAAACGGTCATTTCAATTATAGTGCGGTCTATTTGCTTGGCTTCCACGGGCCAGAAATGACTTAAAAACAAGTGACTGTCAAATTTTCATTAGAACAATAGGAACACCTCAACAAACCCGGTATATTGGTGTATACTCGGGGTATTTTGGTCTTGAAGCATACCAATATACCCTGTAAGTGCAGTTTAATGAGTGTGAAAGTTTCTTTTAAAGTTTCACCAAAATAACTAAGACATAATTGGCTAAACTTTCGTTTGGGATGGATTTAATTTTGGCACAGTTTAGAAAACACTGGAGATCATTTTCCTGTTAAAGACATTTTGTTTGACTGTGTCTTTGATCAACACAAAGTGAATGTCAGTTACTGAAGACAGTCCTCCCTACGAATCCAAACCCCTTCATTTTACCCCTTAATATAACCTTCATTTTTACCTTAATTTCCAGGAAAGTAAGGAAATTTAAGAGGAAAAGTGCACAGATTAAGTTTATTTTTTAAATTTGCCACTTAAATAACTCCTGAAGAAAATGTCTTATATTTAGGGTTAAGGGGTTTCACACTCACACCTTAAAAAGGTCAAATTAAGGGAAAGGTTTACAAATTAATGGGCACTTAATTCAAATTCAGGTGTTTGGCATATTTTTATATTTTCATATAAATTAAGGTAGAGTTCAAAGAAAAGGTGAAAACAAGTCAGTTACATGTATTTTAAATATTGTTTTGTAATATTTTCGCAGGAAAAGTATCGTTTATGCATTTCTTTTATCAGAGGGTGAGTCCAAACTTCAGGCCAGTACTCTAGATCAGAAGAGTCCAAAGGTTCAAAGATCTACTTTTTAATCTGTTTGTATCTAATGCCTAAAATGTGTTAATTTCTCTTCATGCTCATTTATGTGTGACGCAGTTTTAAAAAGCCAAGTAGAAGTTATCATTATGTGTTTTTAAATTACAATAACTTTGTTTGTTGTTCCTGTGTCATGTAGAAACAAAGCTCAGCCTCACAAACTGGAGGAACTTCCATATAAGGAGCTGTCCTATGATGACCATTTACTATTTACTGGGGCTCCAGAACCGATACGTGCTGCTCAGGTTCTGAGGGTTAACTAACACAAACTTCACAAAGAAACTGTGTGTGTCAGAGACCTTATAGGTCCAGGGTGGATGAACTGCACCTGTGGTAGAATCATAGTGAACTAGGTTTACTGGGGAGTTTTCTTGTGGACTATAAGGACTCATGTTCATCGCCCTGGATAGGAATCAAATGGAGTTCATGTGAACATCTCCAGCAGCAGAGCGCACCAGCTGGTCCATACCCGGGTCTGGTCGCTGAAGCGCTGGGCCTCAGTGCTGGCCTTGCGCTGGGCCTCGGTGATCAGCTCCTTCAGGGCCAGAGGATCGTCCCTCCTCAGACCAAAGCCCACGTTCCTCAGCAGCAGCAGCACCAGCTCCACGTCTCGCGCCGTGAAGGAGGCCACCAGCCTCTTCAGCAGGTCGAACAGCAGGAGCGCGTGAAACACCTGGAAGTTGTAGAGGTGGGCGATCATGGACGCCAGGTTGTCGCACTCCTTGCCCGTGTTCGAGCTCTGGCGATACGCTTCATCAAAACGCCGGACCACCGTCTCCAAGAAGTGAGCGCCGACCTGGAGAGACGAGAGCAGTGACCGTTACACACCAGGGACCCTGATCACTCCGATCGCTGTGAACCGGCTTCATCAGGCATAAACACACCATGAACACACCACCGCACACAGTGTGGACATGAACTCGGCGCCCTGGGGAGCAGTGTGTGGGGACAGCACTGGTCTCAAGGTACCTTAGAGGAGCCTAGCGGTCTTGGGGATCCAAACCACTGGGCCACTATCTGCCCCAAATGTCTGGGGACACCTGGCTTTTCATAATGTGTTAATTAAACGAACATTTAAAACTGAGGGAACATCTCAGAAAAGTTCTACTTTGGAAATAAAGCCAACTGCTTTGATTGGAAGCACCTTTAGGCTGGATCTTCAGTCTGTGTGTTTAAATCTGCTCTTCATATAAATAAGGCCATGGAGTTGAGTGCTGAGAACCATTATGAAACTTCTTTAAATTTAGTTTTGTGCACCTACTTTTATTAAAAGGGAGGCGTGAAGGAAACCAGAGACAGGAGGATGGAGGAGAAGACGAAAGAGAGAATTATTGTTATTTTGAGGTGAATGTTGTACCTCCAGTCCAACTGTGTGATGCAGAACACTGAGTAACAGCATGTGCTCCATCAGCAGCCTGTCAAAGAAAATCAATCAGTTCTCACTTATTCACACACAGTATCACCTGCAGACACAGAACACACACACCTGCTTTCACTCGTGTCCATGTTTACAGCAGGAAGTCGTATAGTGTCAGAAACCATGTAAGTGTGAAATAACCGTGTGTCACACCACAGCACAGTGTGAACAGTTCAAAAATCTTCCTCTGTATTTAACCCACTTAATACTTTGCTCGAGGGAACCTCAGTGGTGCCACTAGTAGTCCTGGGATTCAAACCCATGGCCTTCTGGTCACAGGGCCAACACCTTAACCACTAAACCACCACATAAGCAAGTCTATTAGAGATCACTGATCAATACTTGAGAAATGAGTGTGTGATTTAGGCCGATAAGCTTCACCTGTCAGGCATCAGAGCAGGTGTGACGCAGGCGGCCAGCAGGAGCTCAGTCAGCGCGTCGTTCATGTCCTTCCTGCTGCAGCTCATGTACATCTCCTCCACCTGCCCGCTGATGGACCCCATGTTGGGTTCACTCAACCTGTCAATCATAAATCATCATCAAGTGTTATATATTTACCAAGCTGACGACTGAACAGTAAAATAGTCACATTTGGTCACGCTTGAACACAGCACAGTGTGGGGGTAGTGTGTGGGGATGGTGCCTTGGTCGACGGTGTCTCAGTGATTACACTAACAGTGCTGGGATTCAAACCCACACCCACTTGGAAGGGTTGCAGGAATCTGGATAAAAGGCTTGATTTTCTTCATGCTGGCCTACCAGACCTTCAGCAAGGAGGTCATTCTGATCAAGCACATGACTCCTCTTCATCGATGAGTTGGTTTCAACCTTCAGACAACTGAGGATGAGGTGAGTCTGCTAGGCGAAATGAAAACTTTGCAGCCATGCCAGCCCTCTGTGATCCCGGACCCTGAGGTCATCGGTCCAGTCCTGGAGTTCAGGACAGCTGGAGAAGGAAAATCCTGGAACCCTGCAGGACCCCTGGTTCCCTGGACCAGAACCGGTGATGCAGGCACAGGCATCACACACTGGAATCAGTAAGTGCACCTGGGCTGTGTTCGAACCTGCCAGAGCCATTGCAGTACAGTGCTGTGCAATAATATTGAGCCCCTTCATATTTTGCTTCTAAAGATCCAGATCTTCTTGAATGTTAACAGTCTTGAGGAACAGTTCTCCAGGCTTCCTGATGGATCTTCCAAAGTCTCTCATTTACACTCCAGTCTCCTGGTTTCTATGGACCATTAGTTTCTTCTAAAACACCAGCTTTGGATGAAAGCTCATGATTCTGACATAACTACATTACTACATTTTCTACTAAATTCTTCTTCTTAAGTTATTTACATTTACATTCTCGTCCTGTAAGGCATATTACATGACCTTGGTCTTGGATAATGAGCTTTATGGATAACTCAGACTTGACTAATGATGCTTCTGTGAAATCTGAGCTCTCTGTGGTTCCACAGGTTCAGTAAGACGTACCGGTTTATTAAACCTTTCAGGTTCCGTTTCAGCCTCTCCAGCTCAGCCTTGCGTTTGCTGTCCGCCGCTTCCCGGAGGTGAGGGGGGACGTATCTGCTGACCGTACCAGAGTTCTACATGAAGAAAAAAAACAACAACAGCAACAGTGAAACAAAGTTTCCTGATACGTTTCGACACACATCACTCCAACTGATGCCCTTTTAATTTTGTGCGTATAATATTAAGAAACAAATAATATTTAAATGAATTATACACAGACCAGCCGTTCATCAGGTCCACCTACCATGTACAGTACTGTGCAAATGTCTTGAGGCCCCACATTTAGTTACATTTTATTTGAATTACCTCATGCTATTTGGGTATTTAAGTAATTAAGTAAAAGTTAGGTAAGGGTCAGACCTAATCCAGTTGAATGGTTTGTTTGTGTTTTGAGGGCCACCGGTTTTAGAACACAATTATCACCTGGACTGACCCACTCTTAATAAACTGTTAATTAAAAATATTAATCAGCCTAGTCATGCTTTGAAAGTAAAATGATATCTGCTGTTATAAACTGTGCATGAACGACCACTCAATTAATCCTGAATGGCACAATATTCTTTTCTAACAAATGAAAGTTCCAATATTTTCACCATATGAATCCCTTCATTGGCTAGAAAACTTCCTGTTTTTAGTTTGGTGTGAATTTACTAATAAAGACTTGCCAGCTGTTCACTCTTAGACTTCTCTTCATCTTCCTCGCCTTTCCCACCCTCATCTTCTGGAATATCTTCATCATCATCATCATCATCATCATCAACATCCCTCTGATCATCTTCTTCCTCTTCATGATCATCCTGATCTCCCTCCTCTTCTCCATCATCCTGATCTTCTTCCTCCTCTTCGTTCTCCTCCTCAGTCTCATCACCGCCATCATCATCATCATCATCTTTATTCTCCTCATCTTCATTTCCTTCCTCTGCATCCACATCTCCCAGGTCTTCCTTCTCCTCTTCACTGTCTTCAAGCTCCCTCAGTCTCTCTAGTTTACCCTCCTCCTCCTCCTCCTTCTCTCCATCCTCCAGAAGCTCTTCAGATGCTCCAGGCTCCAGGATTCCCAGGATGTAGTCCAGCCCATCTTCTACGAAGGACTGAGGAAGACTCCGCTTGTTCCTCCTCTTGTTGAGGCCGAGCCTCTTCTCCAGCCTCTTGATCTCCTTGTCCTCGGCCTGGTTGGCCTCCAGCAGTGCTCTCCTCCTCCTCGCCACGTCTATCTTGGCCTTCTTGCTCTCATGTGGCACTGAATCATCAAAATGAACTTTCCTTTTAGGCTTCTTCTCTGGCGGTTCTGGAGTTTCTGGAGCTTTGGGTTTAGCTGAGCTTGGTTTAGGAGTTTTCGGAGGTTTCGAAGGAATTTTCTCAGATGGATCCGTCTCCTCAGCTCCACCTGGACCTTTTAGTTTTGCTTTTCGGGTTTTTCTCTTCTCTTTTCTCTTCTCCTTTCGACTTTTCTTCTTGGAGAATCTCGCCATCCTCGCATAGCGTCCCGCATCTTCATCTCCCTCCTTGCTCTTCACGAACTCATTCACTGACTGCATGAACTTCTGCAGCTTGTTTTTTTGTTTTCCTCCGAAAGAACGTCCTTTAGGCTTCATCTTTAACTCGTTTGGAATATCCTTAACTCTCTATTACATGCCACGCGTATGTGTCTCCTCATTTACTCGATTAAAGCTTATTTAGAAAAGAAAATCCCTTCAAAAACACTGTAAACAGCATATAAACACGTGGATGATGGAGGACGCCATTCTGCTGAGCTCCCTCTTCCTCTGTGACTCAGAGACAGAGCGCCACACCGCCACCAGGCGTCTGCTCGGGGGATTGAAAGAACCCAGCACCGTTCTGAATTAATTCGATATTTCAGTAGGTACTGTTTTCAAGCAACTGTGTTCTTCTTGAAATATTGCTAAAGCGATAATAAATTAATTAGTAAAACAACAATGCAAAACCATTAAATTTCACGTTATTGTTCGTTTGTTTGGAACCATATGTCATTTGTCTGAAAATGAGTGTCTTCTCAACGGGTCAATCAGTGAAGAGCAAGCAAAGTCCGAGCCAATTGCAGCGAGGGGGAGGCGGGCACTGCTGGAATACGGGTGAGATTCAGAGATGGTGTCGATAGCGGGACCACGTGTTTGTGGAGCGAGACCTCCAGGCCAGGAGGTGGACTTGCTCTTGGCTATTCAGGAGAGGAGGAAGGGGAGAGGAGAGGAGCCGTGGGAGGTACAGTGGGCCTTATTATCTCGGGGTCTTCGGGAGGGCGTTTTGCTGGAGGGTTTGACGCGCATCTGCTGTTTGGAGTGACGTCATCAGTCCCTCCCTAGAGTGTTTTCTTCTTCCATGACAGAAAGTTCTCAGTTCAGTCTGTTTTGGTGTCTGTCTCTTCTCCTCTATCAGACGGATGACTGAGTGGCCGGGGGGCGTGTGACTAAACACAGGGCGTTGTAACGGATTTATAACGGTTTTAAACGGGTTAATAACAGGTCTATAACGGATGTATCTAAACATACATAATACATATGTCTATCTGCCTGTCTACCTCTCTGTCTGTCTGTTTGGGTGTGAAAAAACACTAATCTAAACAGTTTTTGTGGTTTTCAGTGGTATTGTTGTCTCAGCCACTTCTCCAAGAAGTCCAGATACTGTCTCCATAAAAACCTTGTGTTCTTACCCGTTTCTCTTGGTGTGAGTCACACAGCTCTGCCCAAGCTGCTCTTCCCTCTGTTTCATCACAATCTCATTCCTGTGCCCTGAGGTCTAAATGAGGGCACTTCAGGCACGGTTCCCATGGAAACACAAACCAGCCGAGCTGTCTCTGAGACTGAAGCCCTGGCCATCCCTGCTCTAGCAGTAATTAACCATAATTCAACAATAACCTGCTTTTTGATGGCAGATTCTCATTTCTTTCTGATTTTTCTTCCATTCTTTTCTGCTACCATGCTCATAGACTTGGTTTCCTGTTCTTTCAGAGTTTCAGTCCTCTGGAGATCCTTTTGTGGTCTGCACGTTACTTCTCCAAATTTTAGATCAGGGGTCACCAATGTGGTGCCCCCAAGGACCACATGAGAAGCCCCCGGACCCGTCCAAAATATAGCACAACTCACCAGTGTGCAACGTCTAACATGTATTTTTGTTCAGTTGCCTTTCTTCTTCAATCGCATTTGCATTTATATCTATTTAAAAATGACAATATCTTAAAATATATATATGAATAAATGTAAATGAAACTGGTAGTCCTTCGCATGGCTCAGGACTCGTGATGTAGCTCTCAGTTTCAGAAAGGTTGGTGACTCCTGTTTTAGATGAACAACAGGTGCTTAAGTGGAGGGGAATCTCCAGTCATGGGCTCAAACTTGCCTGGAAAATAAACTTCCAGTGTTTGCAAATGAATCTTCTTTCCATCGGTAAAGGCTTGATCTACAGCTTTGATGAGGATCTCAGGAGGTTCTTCTGATTTCTAAACATACTTTTCCACTGGTCTAGGGGAACCGTAATATGGAACTTGCAGCATGTTTTGATTTTCCAGTGCATCCCAGTGCAGTAATGGAGTTTCTGAATCAATTCTCTCCACAGTTTATGGTGGTTTGTCCCAAAACTACGTACATTTAGCCCAACCGGCGGAGAGTTTTTCAGTCAGGGCTGCTTTTCTGGTCATACTTGAACACACCACAGCACACAGTGTGCACACTACTGTATTAAAGCCATTTAACCATTTCAGTGAAGGAACATGGCGCCCGGGCAGCAGTGTTTGGGGAACTCAAGGTTACCTCAGAGGTGCCTAGAAGTCTTGGGAATTGAACCACGAATTTCTGATTGCAGGGCGAACTCCCCGAACACTAGGCCACCGCGTGAATTAGATAATATGTACTTCAGTGGTTATTTGAATATATTTATCTGTATATTTATATCCACTTCTCTTACCGACCACAGCACCTGGTGTATATAGTTGTGTATTTCGTAGAGAGTATTTTCAGGAGAGTTTTACTTCATTATACTTTACATCGTTTTGGATTCAAATATTTCATATGATTTTGCTTACTTCTGATTATTCCTTTGCATTTCATCCAGGGTTTCACACACATTTCTTCTTTTTTGTCCTTCAGGAGTGAAAGGAGTTCAGCTGAAACTCGGAGAGATCAGAACATGCGATTATGGAGTGTGGAATCAGCTCAGGTTCTCAGCAGACAGCCTCTGGTCCTCCCCTCAGGGACGCACTTCACAGACAAACCCGGAAAAACGCAGACACTGAGAGGAGTCACCGCTGCTTTGAGTGCGGGAAGGGTTTTACCCGCCAGAGTACCCTCCATCGACATCGGCTCATCCACACCGGGGAGAGGCCGTACTACTGCATTCAGTGCGGCATGAGTTTCAACGTGCTCAGTAATCTCCAAACGCACCGGCGCATACACACGGGGGAGAAGCCGTACGACTGCTCGGAGTGCGGGAAGAGCTTCACCCGGCAGAACGTCCTCCAGAGACACCAGCGGACTCACACCGGGGAGAAGCCGTACCAGTGCGCCGAGTGTGGGAGGAGTTTTAACCAGCAGAGCCACCTGCAGCTCCACCGGCGCATCCACGCCGGCGTCAAACCGTACGACTGCACGGAGTGTGGGATCAGTTTCACCAGACTGAGCCATCTTCAAAGACACCAGCGCATCCACACGGGAGAGAAACCGTACTACTGCTCAGAGTGTGGGAAGAGCTTTCGGCACTCACACACTCTGAAGACACACAAATGCACTGAGACTGAGGCGGACATGAAGGACACATGAGCGTGTCAGATTGTTACTTTAAGGTTATTTATTTGTAATCAGTTACTGTGTAAACGTACATAGTGTGATGTGTCACCTTGTGCCATGGACATATGGCAACATTCAGCATTCTGCCAAGTGCAGGTTACAACAGAAACAGGGAATTGGTGGCCCAGTGGGTGAACTTGTCTCTGGATCAAGAGGTCATGAGTTCGAATTTTACCTTTAGCATACCACCACTGGGTTCCTGAGCAAAACCCATAACCCTGGTTGCTCCACGGAGACTGTCCCCTGTTGTAAGGGTATGGAAGTTGGATAAAAGCATCTGTTAATAAAATGGCAATGCGACATTATAGTACAAATGGGATGTAACCCTTCTAGAGCAGGCATTACCAAAGGTAGAACCTCGATGGTTCTGTCCGGACCCATGACCAGTCTGGTAAATAAATGAGATTAAATCATTTTCATGGAGCATTATTTTGGACAGTGGCGCTGCTCTTCCAGTTAATACAACAACAGTTTCACTCATTAGTTTACTAGTAGGGGTGTGACGAGACGCTTTTCCCGAGACGAGATGAGACAAGACACGAGACTGAGTTCACGAGAACGAGACTTTTAGACATTTTAAAAAAATGAATACTATGTTTGAAAACCTCAATTGAGTAGGCTTTGTGCTGAGATGCTGGCAAGCCAGGTTTGTGGAACATGATAAAATTAATTACAACAGCCTAGCCTTGTGATGTGTGTGTGTGTGTGTGTGTAATCTACTCTTCGAGCAATGAGGGAAAAAAAACATTTAATGAGAACTGGGGTTTGAAAATGTTCTAAGTATTCTCTCACATTCCAAACAGATCCAAGATGTAACACATCACATCAAACAATCACGTGATCAACAATCCTAAACTGACCAAAAACAATAACCTTTGTCCATGCACTCAATTAAGCAGACTTGGACCTATAAATAATTTTGAAATAACTGTTATTTAATTGAAGGTGGAGAGAGAAGACGGCAGCAGCAGCAGGTTATCACCCATTTAAAACAGGTGAACTACTGTAATTAGAAACTTCAAACAAAATCTTAGAGTGATGGAAACTAGCCACATAGATTAAGTGGCTTATTTAATAAAACAAAAAGTTAGTGTGTGAGCTCTGTCCTTGGTGGCTCGCTGCAAGCTTTTTAACTTCAGGACACAGAGACTCTATCTACCTATCACAGATATCACATTTGAATTTGGCTGTTTTAATATTAAATAATTTTAAAACTTGCAGTTACAAGTGTCTGCGTGCACCTCGGAGTTTTGCTCGTAAGATCCTTGGTGGTCAAACGTTTTTTTAACGTCTTTTAACTCAGGGGGTATTTTGGCAAACAAGGGGTATTTGCAAAGGTATCACCGAGCCCTATCTAACTGTAAAGTTTGATGTGGATTAGTGCTTGTTCCGTGGATCTATGCCACTCTTAATATTCTTTGACTGCCTCAGTAACAATGACAGCAGGCTCATTTGCACTGCTATTTGCTGAAACATTGGGAATGGGTCTCGCGAGACCAGCCACATCTCGTGAGACAAATCTGATCTCGCAAGATCTTGTACCACGAGATCTCATCACACTCCTATTTACTAGTGATACTGTGGGTGTTTCTCAGTGTCAAGTATAGGTCCTTCAGAAGCTAGGCGAGGCTCCTCTTAAGCATTCGCGGAGAACACGTAAATGGAACAGGCTAGCAAGTGCATGTCATTGCGTCATGACGTCAGTGAATTTTAAGATAGCAAAGCTGCATAGGATTGTGGGTGATTTAAGAGCGCGAAGAGCGCGAAGGCTACGCTTATGCATCCATTCCTGAGTATGGGATATTTTTCGACAAAAGACTCAGTCCTTGGTTGAAATTCCGAAGGTCCTCGACATTGGCACAGTCCTTCGACGGATGTCGATGACGTAGCATCCTCGAAATTCTGGTTTCCGAGGATCCTTCCTTGACATTGAGAAACACCAGAAGTTCAGCTCTTCTGGCTCCGCCCTCAAAGAAGAGCCAGTTCTCTCAGCTCCAAAAGGATCTTAGTTTATCATCACCTATAATAGTGCTACGGGGGCCCGCTTTTTTTTTACACCCGCCCCAAACCGACCCGTCAGGAGATACAAACCACACTGCCGAACCCACAAACCGATAATGAAATGATGCCTTTCGTAATTTTTTCATTTATTTGCCTGGGCCTACTTTTATTTATGGTAAAAGAGTTATTTTGCACTCTGTTTGTTTTCTGCTTTGGAATTGAACAGTAATTTCTTTGGAAGGCACATGAAAATGTGGACATAAGGGAAGGCTTTAAGACAAAAGACGAA
>JBBKCR010032724.1:0-11519 GCA_037577295.1 Ladigesia roloffi
TACCCAATAAGAATTTTTAGTCAATCCGAGCACGGATATTTACTAATATTAATCGTATCATACTCGTACTCGTCAAAGTGCTTTATCCGTACCGGATACTCGTTTCAGCCGAGTATCCGGCTCATCCCTAGTGGGTACCAAAGGTTTACCCAAAGCATGCTTTTGGTAATCAAGTAATATGCTCATAGCAACATCACCTGCACATGTCCATAGCAATCAGACAAATATGTGAATAAAATCCAGAGAATTCGCTTTCATTTAAATCACCTGCTATGTCACACAGTGAGAGGTATTGAAGCTGAAGTACCACCTCCACACAGCAGGGGGAGCAATGCAGCGTTACAGTGAAACTGACTCTACAGTCAGCCATTCAAAGCATGTACCTTTTCCTCAAAGACACACTACACACGTCTGTTAATAAAACTAATTTCAGTTTTCTGTTGTTATTATTATACCTTATCATGTTTTACTCAGACTCACATTAATCAGTTTTATTGTAATGTATATTTCTGCATATATAGGTTCAAAGTTGGTCAAATCAAATCGGTGTTTGTCATTTTAACCTTTTACAACGAAGTATAAAATTGAAAAATGTTTTATTGGCATGACATACTATATGCGCCATATGAATTTAAATTTCATCATACTCAAGGATCCTTAAAAAGTCTTAAAAAGTCTTAAATTTGATTTTACAACATTAAGGCCTTAAATATCTTTAAAAATGACTAGTAATCCTTAAATACAGAGTGCAAAGGTCTTGAAATACCTCTAAAGAATATTGTGAATTTTTCTTGTGGTGTTTTGGCTTTTTGTGTATTTTGGTGTTTTGCCTTTTAGTATCAATGCGATTGGAATGTTCTTATTTTATTCCCTGTATTCACTTCACGGAACTTAAAAGTCTATAATGTTTTTTGTTTCACTTTCAGTTCTTTTTCAGCGCTTTCAGTTCCAATAAGTGTTCCAACTATTTGTAAGATGGTCACATGCTGTTTGCCGTTTTGTAAATGTAGGGTATTAAATTTTATCCAAGTGGCCTTAAAAACGTCTTAAAAAGTCTTAAATTTGGCTTCCTTAAGACTGCAGATACCCTAATACTGATATGTGCTGTTCGAATGTACATTAATGTACATTTAGGCATATTCCGGTTAAAAGCTTGACATGAAGGTCAAGTCAATTCAAGCAGGTGTTAATTATCATCCCAAACATCTACACAGTGCACAGTGATACCAAATGTTTCTCCAGGTTAATGGAGCAACAAAAACACAACACTACAGAAATGTGAGCAGGACTTGATTACAAAGAGCTCAGAAAAAAAGACAGGCTGATGTTACAATATTAAGAGTAAACATTACAATGTTACAGGACAGGATTTTCAGTGCCATGCCTAATGCAGCCTATTTGTTAGTTTACATTTTTAAACCAGTTTGATAGTTTCCATAGTGCCCATGTGCTCTGTCCTATACTTGTACCAAGCTATTGTGCTGTTAGCCCTGCACCATATTGACATTTGATATCATATCGAATGACAGTCATTTAAAGCTTTTTGATACACTTTGGATGCAGTTAGACCATTAATGTTTAATGCACTACTAGATCTGCAAGTTGAATCTGTAAACTCTCTCAATATATATGTGTGTATGTAATAACACATGTGTGTGTTTGTGTATGCATGAAGGGATATGTGTTTGTGTGTGTGTGTGTGTGTGTATCCAGTAAACTCATTCCTACATTGTTCTATTTCCCTTGTACAGTCGTCACCTAAGGAGGATGTTCTCTATGCCACGATTGACCACGGGGATAATCAGCCGGTGAGGCAGCAAAGAGATTCTGCCTCAGACTGTGATTACGCCATAGTGAGACTCCCCTGTGAGATGTCCAACAGATTCGAAAACAACGAGGACTGTGCTGATGACTACGTGCTCATGAGCTGAGCTTAAAGACTGTGTACCTTCAACCAGCTGTAAATATTCATTCTTGTTATGGACAATTAAATCTGCTTCATGCATGCAGTCTTGCACACACACTGGATTTATACACTGCCAGGATTTTAATCATACACACAGCCTCCCCCCCAGAATAATTGCCATTCTTGTTTAGAATGAATGAAAGGCTAATGGAAATTCCCTCTCATCTTTATCAGTTGTCTTCGCTCAGCAAATAAAGAAAACAGATCAATTATATATTAGCCCATTATCACAAAAAGTGGCATCAGGTTATCAGGAAATAAATTGTAAATAAAATGTGTCTTGTGTCTTCACTCGTAATTCATTTTATTATACTTTTATGGGAAAATATAATCTTTTAGAATCTTTCAAGATCTAGAATCATTACATTTTTCTCTTTGCACTTTCTTCATGGGCTCAACCCACAGATTCTCATGTGATTTAGGACTGGGATAGTCATGACAAAAAACTGCTCAAACATGACCAGGTTTTAGCTTTTTGGTAGAGGTTGCCAGATTTAACCATATGTCGTGTATGACGAGGGCCTTTGGAGGGGAAAACATCCCCATGTCATCACAGCTCCTTCAGCATATTCAACACATTTGATGTCAGGCCCTTTTCTCTGTAGCCATCTTTATTTCTAATTTGAACCTACATTGAGAGTCAAAGAGCTTCGTTGGTCCCAGTTAAAGCTCCAGTAGCATCTCGCAAACTACGGGGCTGTTTTGCTTGTGGTGAGAAGATAGGAACATCTTCTTTCTGGCTTTGCTTCCAAATGGGTTGTAGGTTTGGATGTGATGTCTTATGATGGATTTGGACATGTGGTGACTCCAAGGTAATAAAGAGACCATGGTTTTCTTTACTTCTTTGATGATTCTCCTCACTGTGGCTGACTTGCCTCCTGTTCCAAGTTCATCATGGTTTTGAACTGTAATGACTGTTAACATGGACATTCTATTTCAAGCAGCTATTTTTTTGTATCCATTTATGGATTGGGACAAGTCAACAAACATTTGCCTCATTACATGCTCTTTCATCTTTCCTATGGTGATGGATTATTAAGGAATTTGGTTGAAGTGTCACCATCATAATTGATAAAAGTGTAATGTTTATTAAAACCTTAGACCAACTGAAAATTTTTTCAATTAGTTATACCTTCTTCATTTTCTTCATTCCAATTTTATTGGGTGCCAATAACTGTGACAAAATTTTGCTTTTTACACTACTGTTTGCTTTGTTGTCAGACTGAGCCTACTTTCAATAAAATTTAAATGTTCAAGTTCATTTTTATAAGCGTCTTTAATTATATTTAGCAAGGGTGCTAAAGGACACACAAGGTACATTCTTAGATACTCGACCACTCAAAAGTTTCTGACATTTGCATGTTTCACACATAATATTTCCTAAAAATACATTCAATATTCATTATTAACAAATACATATACGGTATGTTTACCATCAGAGTACCTTTATTAGCCAGAAATGTCACATTTTTAATCCTCACAACAGATATGCAAAAAAGAATAATAATTATAATTATATTGTGGATCACCAATCAGCTGTTATATATTTACAAAGCTATTACCTGAGAAGTGAGATGAAACAATTAAAGTTCGAGTGCATTTAAAGTTAAAGCACAGTCTACAGACTCTGTATCCAGGGGCGTCGCCAGGGGGGAAAGGTTAGAACGATTCTAGGGACCCAGCACTGACATGGGGCCCTGTTAGGGGCTAGTAATATTATTTCAATAAAGGGGGAGGGGGCCAAAAAGTTAATAATATGTCTGACATGCACTGTTATGGTTTTGTTCCATGTTTTTGGATATATTTTAATTTGTAATTGTTCATTCAGCAACTTGCCAGTGTTTTACAAGAATAAAAATCTGCAGGTTATTAAAAGTGTTAAAAACTTGTTGTTTGCAAAATGTTGTGACTGGTAGTGTGCCAGTCATTTTCTAAGCCTGAAGTTAATATTAACCTAAGTAACAATTAAAATGTACATTTATGGCATTTAGCTGACACTCTTATCCAGAGCGAAGTACAGCAGTGCTCAAGTAGTCCATCTGTTTCTTACACCTGTACATCTAAACCTAAATCAGCATCCACTATTCAACCAAGTTACTGCACACTAGGTACACCTAAACCAAACCTGTCAAAGAAAAGAAAAAAAGTAAAGAAGGTATGGAGTAAGACGTTTTTTAAGCCAGCAGGAACAAGAGGCATAGTCAGTCACCAAGTTGCTCCCTGCAGGGATGGACCAGATCTGATGAGGGAATTCATTCCACCACTGGGGGTCCAAGTCTGAGAAGAGTCTTGACGCCTGTCTTCCTCTTCTTTTGAGCAGCGGAGGCTGCAATGTAGCTTCAAATATCCACACATACATGTACCTATGTCACGGAACAGAAACTTTAATTCGCATAAGGGGAAACAGCTATTTCAGCCTGAAACATGGGTTATATATTATTTGTTATGTAATGTTCTTGAGCCCAGCATTAAGTCTCAAAATTCTGAACCAACTTCATAATTTAATATTGATTTTTTATGTTTTGTCTCACTACTCCATCCACTGGGAATCCCTGTGGTGTGGACCAGTCTTAAATGCTTGTATAGTGACTATCTTTAGGATAATAAATCATCAAGCTATCATTTGTGCAATTTTACCTCAGCTGTTGAGTAAAGGAAAGGAAAGTTTTACCCTTTAGCTCCAACCAGGAGGTATCTAGACAGCCAGGATGACTGGAGACTTTTAACTTCTTATCTAATCTTAAAAGTCATTTCTGTCTAATGAGTAATCTGTTCCACTGTAATGCTCACATGGGGTTAGTACAGTTAAACCACTGAAATAAAGAGCTTGGGCTTCCGACAAGTAATGTTAGATTTAAGTCATTCTTCTGAATTCACTTGCTAATGAAAATCTCTCAGTCTACCCCCCAAAAATACATGGCAAGACTTTATCCCACCTTTAAGATAAAATCAAAAGGGGATTGTCCTATTGTTCAAACCAAAAAACTCCCACTCGAGGGATTAAAGGCAGCAGCGCTTTAGGTGGAAAATAAGCATGTTTTGTCTGTGCCTCTTTAACTTCTTTATCTACATGGGTGAACTTTTGTAGTATAATAAAAATGTCACTTTGATTAATATTCTTCATGTTTTCATGTTTATGCCCACACATTGTAATGATCAAAAATGCATTATTTAATTAAATGCAAGTTATGTTGATCCTAATCAACACACTTGAACTGAATATGTCTTATGCACAGCCCAGTCCATTAAACACTTTGGGAACAGAAAACAATGCATTTGTACCAATATCAGTAGATGCTAAATTTCCTACCAGTATTATACAACCCCTGTTGGGCAGCTGGTGGTCTACTGGTTAGGGAGTGGGCCCTATAATCCTAAGGTTAAAATCCCAGGACTGTTACCAAGGCAACGCTCCCCGGGCACTGTGTTCCTGGCTGCCCACTACTTCCCTTGTAAAAAAATGGATTACATTTTACACTGTTCACACAGTGTACTGTGGTGTGTTCATGTATGACAAATGGACACATTACACCAGTTCTTAGTTTTCTGAATATTCTGATGGATATGAGAGTCAGACAAAATCATAGTCCTCCTGTAGATGGAGCCAGACACTAGCCAGATATCTGAGGCCTCATAGTGAAACAAAAACTCCAGACAGCATCTCAAAGTCAAAAAGTAGATCATAAGATTGAGACTCATCTCTCAGACGATATTCTGGGGAATCCCAAGCTCACGCAATAATCATATCAGAAGGTGTGGTGAGGTTCCACTGACCTCTCCAGCGAAGGCGTGTCAGAGTGATTTCTCACCATCTAGCTCAGTCCAGCTGAGTGAGAAACACACTCGCGCTCCTCTCTCTTTCCACTCTTGCCCCTTACTGGTTGATTCATTTGAACGAATGGTTGAAAGATGAGTAGCTCTGGTATAAATGCACACAAGTTCCTGGTCTTAGTGTCTCACACCTGTCTGAAAACAAACACTTACGGTAAAAGTCATCAGCTGTCAGATACATCCACATTGCTGCCACAACCCCTTTTGACAGGGTTTGCTAACACATAGTTGGGTAAAGCTGATTCTTTGCAGATATAAAGAACTGATGTACATCACTCTGGATAAGCCAAATGATGTAACTGTAACCATGTTACAATTTAATGGTCCTGCTTTACTATGGTCATATTTTATTTTGGTGCTACTATTTTTAAAAAGGGATCCTTTTATTTTAGCCTTTACACTCATCGCAAACCATAAGCAAAGCAGCTATAAATGCAATAATAATCCAGAAGGTGGTTCCTGTGGTGACTGATGAGTTATTTTACTAATGAAAGTAATGAATGAATCTGATGAACTTATAAAATAGCCCAAATTAAATGTGTAAAACTGTAAAATCATGGAGAGGTAAAAAACATTGGGAAAAAAACAAATGTTTCAGCAGTTCTATATTATTTGTGTAATAAACATTTCTCTTTACTTATTTATTTATTTAGTCATATATGTATTTATTTTATCAGTTCCAGAGATATAAAGAGAGTAGGCGTAGGGGGAATATAAGAGAGTAAGTGAGGGCTGTTGATTATTCATGTATTTAAATCAAGTGTGTTTATGCTAAAATGAATATTTAAAAAGTCATACAGTGTGAACGCATAATAAAAAAAAAGCACTACGTGTCTTTCAGGGGGGAACAATTAAACTAGAGGAAGGATGTCAAATGAAACCCACAAACGGTGGAAAAAAGTAAAAAAGAAAGAGAGAGAAAAACAGCAAGCCGAATGATGTCATCACACATAAATGACTTGTTTGCCACAGTTAATGTCTTTATAAAATAAATTGTTTTGACATGCAGTTAATGTAAATTGGAACATTTTGAGATGCAACTTTGGATTTGACCAGAGGAAAAGCTGAATTAAGTTCATACAGTACTAGTTCTTCTAGATTTGCATGCTGCTTACTTCATATTTCCCAAAAATACACTCAATATAAAATATATTTACAGTACGTAATAGATAAATACATTCCTGTACTATGTAAAACTTCTGGACTGGTATTTTACATATTTACATACAATATTTAACACAATTTATATCTTTACAAGGTCCACTTTAGAGATGGTGACTGTACAGTGAGGGAATATGCAGTTTAGATCAGCTTCTAAGGAGTTTTCAGCAAATCTGGAAGAGCAATTGCTGTGGAACTTAAATACTTTAATGAAGTGAGGAGGCAATAGCTCCATTATCACCTGTAATAGTTTCTAATTATTGCTTCTCATGGTGGAACAATATGTGAAACACTTCTCATTCTGTCCCAGCTTTACTATCAGGAGCTGGAAATCAAGACCATGGCAAGAAATTTGTCCCAAACCCGCTCAAAGCCCCTCAGCTTCATCTTATCGCGTGCTTCATGACAGTTCAGATGAATCTGATGTCTGGAGAACATGTTTCAGTTGAACCCTCTCAACATCACAGACCGCAGTGAGGACAATTTCTTCTCTTTCCACTCCTTCTCTTGTTTTGACTCAGTCTGGTTTACATTTCTCTCATCAGCGCCTGTTTGTTGGAGGCTGCTCTTTGGAAGGGGTTTCATTAGCCTCAGTTTCCAGCAGTATTAGCTCTCGCACACTCACACTTTTGTCCATAGAGTAGGTTTGCAGCGATGAGTGTTGCATTTGTCATGTGCAAACCTCATTCTGCTGTGCATTTTATCAGCCAAAATCTGCAATTTCATCGAATTGTGAAATGTGTGTGTGTTTGTGTATGTGTGTGTATGAGAGTGTGTGGGTATGTGGTTCAGGCATTGAAGAGCTCAGCAGAGGAGTTGTAGATGGAGTTCACTCTTTGCACATAGCTGGCGTAGGGCTCCACTTCTTCAGGGTCGCGAGGCTGAGATGAAAGATTCAGTCTGTTACTCTCACACATCGAACCGACCCACTGAATTAGAAATATTGACATTATCACACAGTGATGGACTGAATACCTGTGGGGCTTTTTCCTCTCTTGGAGCTTGGGAGACTTGGGATGAGCAGCAGATCTTTCCAAACACCCTACAAATCAACCAAAGACATCCCACATAGACAAATTATAGAGTTCACAGAAATGCCCCGATACTCAGCTTCTGCCTTTAGAGTGGGTTTCTAACTACCACGCCTGGCCAAAATCAGTTTAACCCAGAGTCCAGAACCATGTTAAAAAGTGTATTCGTATTAAGAAAATATATTATATGAAAAATCAGTAATTATTTTATTTAACAATATATGAATGCCCTACCAGTTTTTGCCAGAATAGCCCAATTTCATCCTATATCTAATCTAATATATTATATATTACATATAATATATATTAGCCCAAATTAGTTGAAGTTTCTTGCATTTATAAGACTGAAGAAAGCAATTTTACAAAATTTGATTAATGCGTGAACACACCAAAGTATACAGCGTGAACCTTCATGAATACACTCGCATATTATATAATAAACATAAAATATATTAGTGTAAAAGAGTCTATTAAATCCAAAACTTTCTGAATTTTACCAGATATTAATTTTAAAAAGACAATAAAAATAATATGCAGTCAAAAACATGTCTTCCAATAAAGCTCAGCATCATACCTCAGTTGTCTGAGTTTTCCACGTGTGAGGTAGAGGCCAGTCAGAAGAGCCACGGTGGAGCAGGTGCCACAAACACCCAGAAGAATTAAAGGCCATTCAATAGACTTGGTGTCTGGCAAGACAGTGAATGGAGAAGGAGTGAGTTTGACTGAAAGTGAGCTCAACTGAAAGCAACTTTAACGATCACTGTACAGATGAAACAATGATGAAATTGTTAAGATATGACTTTAACAAAAACTTTAATCAATCATAAAAGCAGCTTTAATATTTATTGGTGAACTTTAGGTTGACCTTGTTTTCAAAGTGATGTAAATACCCACACGAGTGTTGAAAAATTTAAACCAATTAAACCATCACAAAATAGGTAAATAAATAAAATTTTTAAAGATATAACTTTTCTCAAGATGCTTCCAGAGCTTGAGTTGGACGTTGGATCAAGTACCTACCTTCGAATGTATACTGAGCCACTTGTTGCCCACGGTGGTGGACCACACAGGTCAGGTTTTTGAGATTAGCGTTATGAGGCAGCTGCACCCAGCTCGTCACTGTGACATACCCATTAGTGGGATCTTGAGATGAATTGTCCAAGTGGGAGATCCGTGGCGTCTCCCACTCAATGGAAGCCGCTGGTATGCTTCGAGCTTCACAAAGAGCAAAAGTGTTGAGACCCTTAGTCACCCGCCGGGAAGACGTTATTGGAGGGGCTAATGTAAAGAAGATAACAACTAAATTACTATTTATTCTTTTGAGACATTATTCTGATATTCAAAATGTCTACCATTTCACAGCTACACTTTCTCATACTAAACTGCAGTGTCACTTAACGCTGAGAAAGCATAACCTCATGTAAGCCTGACCGTATTTTTCAAGAAGATTTTTTTTATTAAACCTAAAGTGTGGGCAACCAAATGGCAGATACTATTAATGTTGGAAACAAATCCCCCAACAAAGCCACAGTCAAGAGTGAGAGACTAAGAGAGCAGAGCCAGCCTCGCTCTCTTTGTGTGGGAAGTGTTGTCCTCCATGTTAAACTGTCCAGTGACTTTAATCTAAAAGATGTAGGTGTGGTGGCATGTGAGGTTGGAGACCAGCCACAACTGCAATAATGGGGGAAAATCCTTCCCTGATGGCATTGAGAGTTGAGGTTATAGCTAGTAGTTGGAACTGGTCACTATTAAATTTGATAAATGATCAAATATACCCTCCAAATCTCAGACATCTAATTAATCTTTCCCAGGCCCATAAAGTGTGAGGGCAAAAGCTACAAAAGCCACCTGTACATGCTCAGAGGAGAACCCTAAGCAATTCATGTACATTAAATCTTATGATGCTGTTTAATGGGTATGTGCATCTTGTGTGCCTCGTCTATCTTCACACCCTTTCACATGTTAAGTCCACAAAAGTGTTTTCACGACTGTAACTGTGCAGTGACAATGCACTTACCCCATGCAGATACAGTAACTGTTTCAAAGATGCCCCCTCCTTGGTAGGACACATCGCAGGTGTAATTTCCTTCATCTTTAAGTGAGAAATTTGGGATCTCCAGACTGTAGTTTGCCCCTGTACTAATGTGCTTGTAATCCTTGCAGGTGTCGTCGTCTGGGTCGTCTGAAGATACACCAATACGGCAGCTCTTCCCCTGTGAGCTGATTTTCCAGATTACGTAGATCAGTTTGTTCCTGTCGATCACTGAACCGGTGCAGAGTAAGGTGAGGTTGCAGCCCAATTCAGCACTCGCATTCCTGAAAACTGTAAAACGCATGAAGCATAATTACATATATTGCTCTCAGATTCATTAAAAAATTAATTGATGAAGCACAGCAGTGGTTTTCCCTCAGTGTGACAGGTATTATTTGTACATGTGTGAAATGTTTAACTGCTAAACTGTGCAGTTGAACCATTAGTTTAATTTCATACTGCTTTTTACATGTCTCATCCCCATTCACACACTTGGGAGCTTTATCTTTTCCTACTGCTGTTGTCCAAGGGAGCAAATATGTTAAAGGAAATGTGTCACTTCCCCTCACCCCAACCAGTAAACCGCACATAAGGATCTGACATAAAACAGGCCACAGACAGTTTACTCCACAAAAGGTTAATGAAGATCATGCAATTAGCTGTTAGTTGTGTTTATTTTTACCTTCCAGCTTTGTTCCTGCACCCACAGGTTTGTCTTGTTGCCCTGAGAGTTAACAGAGGGTTAGTAGCAGGTTAATACACATGCAGCAGGAATTGTTTTACATTAAAGCAGCTCAAATCTTGTCATTGGATAACATTAATTACTAGATCAGTATAAGATATTTTGTTTTGGGGTTTCTTTTTAGTTGTTTTAAGAAAAGAGGAAACACACACCAAAGACAAAAGGTTTAGACACAGACACACAAACACATACACTAGGAAACCAAATCCCTTAATTTTACCCCTTAATATAACCTTAATTTTTACCTTAATTTCCAGGAAAGTAAGGAAAATTAAGTGGAAAAGTGCACAGATTAAGTCTGATTAAGGGGTAAAACTACTAAATTTTCTCCTTATTTTTTAAATTTGGCCCTTAAATAACTGAGCCTCCTGAAGAAAATGTCTAATGTTTAGGATTAAGGGGTTTCACACTCACACTTTAAATCACTTTTAAGGTAAAATTAAGGGAGAAGTTAACAAATTAATAGCCACTTAATTCAAATTCAGGTGTTTGGCATATTTTCAGGGGTAAAGTAAGGTAGAGTTAAGTATTTTAAGTTCATTGTGTTTCATAGTGATAAAAAGACACATACATTCAATATTATAAATTTTATAAACTCTTCGCAAGTCTGAACCCTCGGACAAACACATTATAATTTGGTTTTTGGGGTCTTTTTGTTGGTCTGTTTAAGAACACCCTGACACACACACACACACTTACACACACACACACACACACACACACACACACACACACACACACACACACACACACACA
>JBBKCR010032772.1:0-11518 GCA_037577295.1 Ladigesia roloffi
TCTGTCTGTCTCTCTGTCTGTCTCTCTGTCTGTCTCTCTGTCTGTCTCTCTGTCTGTCTCTCTGTCTGTCTCTCTCTGTGAAATACCACTGGTCTACAGTCAAAATGCTTCTTAAATCAATTTACCCAGAACTTTGGGTTGGTAATAATGAAAATTAAACCAAATAAAGCTGATTGGCTATAATTTGCAAGGTAATCTTGTTATACCTATGCGCAGTTGTGACCTTTTCAGATCACAATTGACTAATAGAAGTGTCACAAGTCTTACATTTATTTAATCCTGTTGTCCTGCTCAAATATAGAAGCGTTTGTTTTTAAGTGAAACTATGTGAACATCACTTTGAATAATACTGAGCCAAATGTAATAAAGAGTTTAAAGGTTCTGTGTTTAAATGAATATGAGCCACTATACCAATATACGTATATTGTGTTCATTTGTATGATGGCGTAACTGAAAAATTTAATATCACCTGACCGGGAGCCAATCAGCTTGTTTTAGAGTCATATTTAAAATCAGCTCATTATAATTCACCAGAATTGGCAGATTTTATTCCCCAAGCAAACTTTGACTTCCAAAAATGTGTAGACCAGTGTACTCGGACCATG
This sequence comes from Ladigesia roloffi, assembly GCA_037577295.1. Lineage (NCBI taxonomy): Eukaryota > Metazoa > Chordata > Actinopteri > Characiformes > Alestidae > Ladigesia > Ladigesia roloffi. Next base: position 606 of record JBBKCR010032772.1, read on the forward strand.
ATCAACCAATCACGCGCCCTGCCCCGGATTATCTGATGAGAAACGGTGCCTAAAATGAATAAAAATACAAATAAATAAAAACAAATAATAAAAATACAGTGGAATACAAATATATATAAATAAAACAACAGCTGACGCAGTCCCTGATGATAACCCACGAGGGGAAAACTTGCTGCATATGGAAGGTATCAAAGAGACTGCAGAACAGGGTCTTGCTGAAGTATAACCTCCTGATAAAACCGACTTTCCTTCCTTAAAATTACCCTAAAACTTACGAGTACGAGCCACTGTGTCACTACGCGACCCGCCTTCAGGCCGTAACTCTCAGCCACACCTCCAGAAGTCAAACCGGTGAAGACGGATGGCAAAATAACTCCCCCTGGAGCCATTTCTCTAGATAATGACCAATTGTGTCAATATGGCAGGAGTTCTACTTTAGAAGTAGGAGTATTGATTACAGCTCGCCAGGCGCTGGAGCCATAATGCTAACAAGTTCCTCTCATTTCTACAGGCCAAATTCAATTAAACGCAACGAAGGGCAGGACTTTACATCTGCCAGGTTCCGTATTTCACCCAAGACGAGCGGTGCTGATACCTCCTGGCAGACGGAAGTGGGGAAGTACAAACATTGACTTTTATGTCAAATGATGCTTTTCTAAATTCAGTTAGAGGGGAAAGGCCATCGCATGTTAAGGAAGAAATGGAGAAAAAATAGGACTGGCTTTTAAAGAACTGTGATTTGATAAAGATTCACCAGTGTCCAGAAGAGTTAACCAGTTAAGATGCCCGCCAGTTAACAAAGACCTGCTTCACTTAACTCTGAGACAATGTGCCTTCTGTCCGAGAGCCATGCTGAGAGGATGAGTGCCAACAGCTGCCCGGAGCCGAGCGCCAAAACGAGTCGTCTAACAAACCCTCCGCTCGCGAGGAGGACTTCGGCTCTGCCGCACAGTCGGAGGACAAAAAGATCTGCCTTCACGTCCCTTGACACACTGGATGATAACACGCTGCGAGTCGGACTGGTGGGTGGGCCGGGGGGGTATTGTATACTTTGAAAACCAGGTTGAAAGGCCATATTTACAATGAATGGGGCGCTTGACTCTGTTTAAACTGAGATTTCAACACTTCTCTATTAAAAAAATGACAACAGTGGGCCTGGGAGGTGACACGTCGGCTTTTATATCGCAAGTCACCGCATATACACTACATGGACGAAAGTATTGGGACGCCTGACTATTATACCAACAGGGACTTCATTCAAATCTATAGACTTTAATATGGAGTAGGTTTCTCTTTGCAGCTATAACAGCTTCAACTCTCCTTGGAAGGATTTCCTCAAGATGTTGGAGTTTCTGTGGGAATTTGTGTCCATTCATACTGTTGAGAATTTATGAGGTCAGACACTGATGTTGGACGAGAAGGTCTGGATCTCAGTCTCCATTCTAGGTGCTGGATGGGGTTGTGGCCAGTGAACTCCTCCAGCCACGTCTTTATGGAGCTTGATTCCATAATAGAAGAGGTTCTTCTCCAAACTGGGTCCACACTGTTGAAAGCATGACGTTGCTCAAAATGTCTTGGTCTGATGAAGTGTTAAGTGCGGCTCAAGCCCTGGAAAACAGATGTGTCCCAATACTTTTGTCCAAATAGTGTATCCTGGTTGAGCACAGCTCAACAATACGCTCTTCCTTGGGAAAACCTGTATTTATACACAACACTCGCAGGCCTCCCTTACACACTGTACAGGTTCAATTGAAGACGAATGGGAAAAATCAATACCCCTCTAGCTGTTTACCTTCATAATTCACATACACAAGCAAAACCAGCGCTAATGAGCACCTCACCTGCACAAAATCAATGGGAAAATCCCATTAATATTCTGGATGACCAATAAAGCTAAAAAAACAGTATCTGCGATGAATAAATCATCTTTCGAAGAAGTTTCTGATGACAAATGTATGACTTAGAAGGCAGTGACCCGTCACCAAAGCATTTTGTGCCATAAACATTCCGCAGAAGAGACACTATTATCCTATACTGAGCTTGAAAGTGTGATTCGGCTTTGGCTGCAGGCTTTTTCCAGTAATAACGTGAAGATTTTAGTATGATTTCAACATGATGCAGCTGAAGAACAGCAGGAGAAAGGAAACAGGCCAGATTTTCCATCCATACAGAGCAGTAAATCCACACATATTCCAGGATGAGGCTGATCAGTAGAGCGTACTGAATTTCTGATTTGTGAGACAAGAAATTGTCAATATTTTGTCACTTCTGCGCACATTTCTGCTATTGTGCTTTAACAGAATACTGCAGGAAGACTGCAGGCGTTTTTATTTATAAAGCACTTTTTACCACCAAATCGTCACAAAGCAGCTTTACAGAGTCTGAGCCCCTAGAGAACTAAAGGAGGCGAGGAAAAAATCTCTAAACTGCAGGAGGAACCAAGGCTCAAAAGGGGGACCCATCCTCCTCAGGTCAACCCGAAGTGGAAGGAAATAAGAGAGATAACGGACAACAGAAGGCCTTCATGTTCGAACATCTTGACAGATTGGCCAACAGAGTAACTGAGAGTCTCTAACCCAAAACAACAGGATCAACAATCGCTGCTGGAGCTTTAAACTGCAGTTGCCCTTGACTGGGGGAGGAGCAAGCAGGGAGTCAAGGCAGACGAACCAGTCGCGGACATCAGCGATCGTGAATATTACCCAGTCTGTACTTACATCTGAAGCATGACCTCGTTCAAGTAGGCGCCGTCCACCAGTTCAATGTATTCTGAAAGCTTGCTTCCATCGTTCATGCTCGGCTGGACCACGGTCTTCACCTACGGCCATTAAAACACGTGTTAATAACACACAGGACCGTCTGGTAACCATTAACATGCATACTGATATCACAACAGGCTTCAACATGCAAAAGAGTCTCTAATACATCAGTGTTTCTGACAGGGCGACCAGTCACAGCCCCAGGTGAGTTCCTGGGAGTCTTATTTTTAACAGTGTTGGTGAGTCTTTGCTAGAATGGGCGGAGCTAAAGAGAGATATTCAAATGTGTTGGTTTGTGACATCACAAAAACAGATTTGAAAACAGCCAGTTTTTGTAGAGCATCTCCACATGTGGACTGTATATATGGGAGAAAATGCAGCATTTCAAACAATATTTAAGTCAGAAAAATGAGGATACAGGCCCTTTAATCTAATAAAAAGTAAATACATTTGCAATCAGTTGCAATAAAATCTCATTATTAATGGTCTGCCTATATAGCCTATCATTATTTTCATATATGGATTTTCAAACATGGACTGGGAGCATATATATGGGAGCAAATGCACCATTTAAAACAATATTTACAGCCTTTAAGCCTCTTTATGTCCAGAAAAGTGAATACATGGGCCCTTTAAATTATTTGCAAGGATCACAATCACAATATGTAGCAGTAAAATCGCAATATGGGTATTTTGAACTGTATATATAGGAGATAATGCACCATTTGAAACAATATTAACATACTTTAAGGCAGAAAATTTGTGACATGGGCCCTTTAATATATTAATAAGGATGCATAGTTGCAATAAGAACTAGTAAACCCCCAGCACTGATATTCTGAAGCTGTAAATCAGGAGTGTAAGGAGGAATCATGTCTCACCCAGGCCACCAGCGGAGTGAGCAGAAACTGCTCCAGTAGAGGCGTGAACACCTCGTTTTCCATCTTCTGCTCCTAGCTTCTTCCTCAGAGAGGCTCCGGGGTTGTCGGCTGAGAGGGGAGAGTCGATTTAAAGGCTGCTTTTGGGGTTCCTGCTCATCTCACACTCGTTTTCTGGGGACAGAAGTCATTCTACCAGCCCACACAAAGGTCCAGCTGTGTGAGGAGAGACCCCAGCCTGAAATACCTGCAAATATCTGGCAGCCTCTGCTTTAAAGCGCATTATCTCCCCTTTCCTAACACATACAGGCTCTTTAATGTAACTTTAACCTCGTATCTTTAAAATACACAAACCCCAGACCCTGAAAAAACAGAAAATCCCATGAACATCGCCGTTTTCCTTCAAAGTCGAACAGAACGTCTCGCGTGAGGAGAAATAAAGATCAGAATGTACCGATGAGCTAAAAAAAAGGCAGAAAATCTCCAGGAATAAAGGTTAAAGAGGTCCGAGTTCTTCAGGTCATCCTGTTTTCCAGACGGCACGTCTCCCCTCCACCAAACAGAGAGAATAATCCCATTTACTGAGTGTCTCCGGGAGAATGAGGCTCTGTTCTGGCAGCTCTCTCTCTCTCTCTCTCTCTCTCTCTCTCTCTCTCTCTCTCTCTCTCTCTCTCTCTGAGGAACCGAGACTCGCTCTGATAAACCGACTCTTTTCAACCGATGCATAGAACCGAGTCACTCGAGTCCAAACTGAATCGTTCTATGTAAAACACTGTTTTTAATATACAGATTATTGTATTTTATTTGTCATTTAGGCATTACCAATCAAATTATTGTACCACTGTTTTTCCTTTTGCCATTTATCCCTTCTCACTTCACTGGAAAGTTTCTAAGACAACGACTTAAATGTAGATGGATGAAATAAAACCAGTTTCCTTTCTAAGAGGAGAGAATCTGAACAGTGCAGGTCTGACTCCTATTAACAGTCAAATTCTATAAAGTCCTTTAACTGTAAATGCACTCGTTTCTGTTTCAGCTCTTAATAGCTCCTTAAATATCCAACATTCATCTGGAGATCCACATGATCCAAATTATATTAGGGGGCTTTTTGTAGGTGATTAATAAAAATATTACATTTTCTGTATAGTAAAGGAAGACACAGTATTTTCTTTTGTTAGTAAAGAATATTTAGTTTATATTTTGGTAAATATTAAATGAGTAACGTGATACAAATATTGAAAATCACAGTTTGTGCCAAAACATTTGACACAAAAGACCATATTTCTGACATGACACGTTAAATGAGCAGAATATGGTAAAGAATTTGACTCATTAAATTGGAATTAGCTCAGTCTCTGAATCGCTGCACACAGATCAGAATGAAGCTGAGGTTCGATTCACAGAAATGCTCGGTTCAAAAGAGTCAGTTTAGTAAATTGGTCCGATTGGACCGTTTACCATAAGTAACGTAAAACTGATTCTTTTCGAATCATTTTACCCTCCAATGAGAATGCGCATATTCTACATGGACAAAATTATTGGGACACTTATGTTTGAGATCTTTACTTCCAGAGAAGGACTTAATGTCTTAATGCTCCAGCAAACCAAGACATTTTGGACATGCCAGGCTTCCAAACCTGTGGACCCAGATTGGGGAACAATATTTTCTGCTCAAGCAGGACTGTGTCCCAGTGCACAAAGCAGCTCCATAAAGACGTGCTGGAGGATTTCAGTGTGAAAGAACTTGACTGGTCCACACAGAGTCCTGACCTCAACCCCATCCTGCACCTTTGGGATGAACTGGGACGGAGACTGTGCCACTTCAGTGTCTGACAGAGTGAATGGATACAAATTCCCACCGAAACTCCAAATTCTTGTGGAAATCATTTCAAGAAGAATGGATGCAATTATAGCTGCAATGAGGGTCCAACTCCAGATTGAACTCTATATGTTTGAATACAATCCCTGTTTGTATATTTGCCGAACGTCTCTATAATTTTGTCCATATAGTGTATTGTGTTTGGTTGATGCACACGTCATTTTAATGACCATCTACCACACTATCTGCACGTAATTAAACCATCATGTTATATTTTAATATTCTTTATGATTGGGGTGAGTTTGTATCCAGCAATTTAAACCTCCAGGAAAGAGTTTAGATTAAAATTGATTCTCAGGTTTGTGTCCGGTCTACAGCAGCGGTCCCCAATCTATTTATCAACGCTTGACAATTTCACCGCGGACCGGGGGGGCGGTGATTGTTGATACCTAGATCAGTGGTCCCCAAACTTTATTTCGTCACGACCCGGTTTAATATAGGAAATCCGGTCATTTTTTCAAAATAAAACATCGTTTTGTCTCTGATAGTAAATAAAAAAGAAATACTGTCATTTTCCGTGCAGCCCGTGGACCGGTATCACGTGACCCCCGGCCCGGTACCGGACAGCTGAAGAGTAATTCAAATAAAGCATACATGCAATATCAAATAAAAAGTATCAAAGTTGTGATGGAAAATACGTTCCACCCCTTACGTCATGTGATCTGTCAGTGGTTCTCACGACCCACAGGCCTGATCATATGTATAACATTTTAAAACGGCATATTAAAACGTCTGAAGATATTCAGTGCGTGCACACGTTGATTGTTATGTAGATAAATACATGGTTTGTGCCCATACATATATATATAAATAAAAATAAGTTAGACTTGGCTGATTATATTTGAATAATTTCCATGGTTTCTTTGTTCAGGGCACATGTGCCCTTCCGTAATTAAACACGTCAAACAGCGCCCTCTTGTGGTGATGAGAGTACAATGACATTTGCTGCTGGACTCATTACCTACATTATGTGGACAAAAGTATTGGGACAACTAGCCATTGCACCAACAGGGACTTAAATGACACTGCATTCAAATCCATAGACATTAATCAGGGATTGCAGATATAACAGATATAACAGCTTCCACTCTTTTTCCACCAGGTTTTGGAGTTTCGGTGGGAATTTGTGTCCATTCATTCTGTGGCATTTATGAGGTGAGACATTGGTGTTGGACGAGAAGGTCTGGATCACAATCTCCGTTCTTCCCAAAGCCACGTCTTTATGGAGCTGTTCTATGACCTGGGACACAGCCTGCTGGAACAGAAAAGGTTCAGAACCAAAACTGGGTCCACAAAGCGTGACCAGCTGGAGTATTAAGTTCGTCCTTCAGGAAGCAAGGAGTCTAACCCAAACCCTGAAACATGCTTGTCCCAATACTTTTGTCCACTCTGTGTTCATTTTACTAAATACAAAATCCTAATTCTGTTACAACATGCATGCAGTATATAACCATGGAGACATGTGAAAGGATGTTCATATGTATAATCTGACCGCTCCTGTCATGTTGAGTGAAGGATGACCCACATGAGCGGAAGCCCCCTCACCCGTCCCGTGGAGCTGTTAATGAAACCTAAATGATTCAGACCCCCTCCCCACTGAGCGCAGACCCCAGGGCGATTAAAGCATACAGGGGATAAAGTGGGCCGCCACAGCCAGCCACCATATTGTCCAATTTTAGAGGTTAAGGCGGGGAGACGGATGAGTCGTACTGGATTTAATTCACAGTAAGAATGATAATGAAGTCTTGTATGGACTTCCAGCTTAAAAGGGGCAATGCATATGACCTTGATCCCAAAAACAGCTTTAAAAAAATCTTGAAATCATATAATACAGGATTTTCTATTTAAAAAATGTCTGGAGTGCCATGTAGTCGCTAACTTAGGAATCATAATAAGGTAGGATAGATACGATATAGATACAATTATCCTTTATTAGTTCCTTGGGTGGGAAATTTTCTCATAATTTGGTTCATATGAGTACAATTAACTCAATAATTTGCATAAAATGTGTACAATTAACTCAGTTATTTGGATCATATATATTGGTTAAATTTATTCAATAATTTATCATATGAGTACAATTAACTCAGATAATTTGTATCACATGAATACAATTAACTCAATAATTTGAATAAAATAAGTACAATTAACTCATAAGCATAATTAAGTAAATAATTTACCATATTAGTATAATTTGAATCATATAAGTACAATGAACTCAATTTGGATTATCAAGTAGAACAAACTCAAATATTTTCGATCATATGAACACAATAAACTCAAATCATTTAGATCATATGAATTTGATCAACTAATTTAACATTTGAACACAATTACCTCAGATCATTTGGATATGAGCCCAAATAACTCAAATCATTTAAATCATGTAAGCATAATTAGCTCAGTTATTTTGAACATAGTATAATTAGCTCAGATAATTTAATATTTGAACAAAATTAACTCAGATAATTTGGACCATATAAGCATTACTAACTCAAATTGGATTATATGAGTACAACGAATTTCAATAATTTGGATCATTCGAGTACAATTAACTCAATAATTTGGATCATGTAAGCATAGCTAACTTATCTTTTTAGTAAAATTAACTCAGATATTTTGGACCATGTGAGTACTTTAAAAAAATTTGGATCAAATAACAATTAACAAAGATAATTTGGATCAAATGAGTACAATTAACTCAACGTGGATTATAAGAGCATGACAAACTCAAATGATATGGGTCCTATGAACACAATTAACTCAAATCATTTAGATCATTTGGATTTGATTAACATATTTAACATATGAACAAAAATCTGATAACTGGGATCATATGAGTACTATCAACTCAAATAATTTGCATCATATGAGTACAATTAACTCAATTTGGATTAGATCAGTACAACGAATTTAAATGATTTGGATAATATGAACACAACGAATGAAGTTGCATCATTAATCGAGTTGGAAATCGCGGCTCTTTCTAGAACCCTCCCAGTTCCAGTTTCATGCATCACCTCCTGAAACGGCCTGACACACCAGGACTGCAGTCAGACGTGGCACTACTGCGGCGGCGCCTGCCGCGATAACCGCATCGGCCATCACCGGGGAGGGGACCGGCTGACATGGAGATGTTGCCATGCCAACAGCCTCTATCACCAAGCAGCAGCTGCAGCAGATTTCACTGCTGTAAAGACTTTAACCCACAAACCCCTTCACTACAGCACTACAGGCCGGGCAGTCTAATATCTAAGATATTGGCCGGTGTGTGTGGGTGGTGGTGGGGGGGGGCTGTTAGAATCACTGAGAGAATTTTAATGAATAAAATCCAGCATCACCCCTGAACACCTCCATACCTGAACATACACACTCTATGGACAAAAGTATTGAGACCCCTAACCAATTCACCTACAGGGACTTTAATGACGAATTCATAGTCTTCAATATGGAGCTGGTCCTCCTTCGCAGCTGCAACAGCTTCCACTCTTCTCGGAAGGCTTTCCACAAGATTTTGGAGATTCTGTGGGAATTTGTGTCCATTCATTCTGTAGAGCATTTACAAGTTTCCCAACCTGAGTCAGACTTATAATTCCCAGACTTTTCGATCAAATATCAGACTTTCCATGACTTCCCATAAAGAGAAGTGTCCAAGATAACATTTGGATGCTGAGCAGAAAAGGGCATTTAAAACTGCATTTATATCAGTGTAGTTGAATGAGGGCAGCTCTAGCGCTCTCACATACTGGAGAGAAAAATAACCGATTTACATACTTCGAATTTTGCTTTTCTGATTTTGCGTTTTAGAATGTTGTACTTTTTTAAAGCAGGAGAGGTTTTGAGCAAAATAAAAACGATCATTGAGAACAAAGACGCGTAAATACACATCAGATATACTAATAAATCCCCATATAATTCCCTAATTTAGCACCCAAATGATAAAAAAACTTCCCTGTCTGGAAATCCCTTTACTGAAATTCCCTGACCCATTGGAACCCTGATTAATGAGTTCAGACACTGGTGTTGGATGAGAAGGCCTGAATCACAATCAGTCATACATGCATCAATTATTTTTCAACACGGCTCATTTAATAATTATGCTTTGGGGTATAATGTTTCCTTTTTTTGTTAAATAACTAAAATTGTTGTTTACATTTTGTATACAAGCAACACACACCTTTATTCCTATTTAATAATAATAAAAACGATAATAAAGCACTCCAGCTCCCTGAGATCTACCTTCATGATAAGGTCACCAGTCTCTTAATTTTTTGGTGCGTTTGGGTTTGGAGCAGAATTCAGCTGGAAGGTGGATCTTCAGAATTAGCATTAGTGACCACTGACCTTTCTGTTTGGCTTCCAACCTGTTCTGGCAACTTCTCAATCTAAAGCAACACTAAAACGAGAGTATTTATTACATGAGTGGGGCATGTCATATTAAAACCAAACCCACTGGTGGGGAGGCTGCAGCCTCACTGGCTATACGATTGTCTATAAAAGCCAAATTGCACCAAAAATCCAATTTAAATATTATAGGTTTGAACTGTGAGCCTTATTCACAGATGTTAATAGCGCCCCCTTGTGGAGAACCTTCAGCATTTCTTTACAGCACCCAGGAAAATGTATCGATTTCTTCGTCATGAGAACAATGATCTACATAACCATATAACAACCCTACGCTTCTCTGTATTGTTGACCTACAGATGAATTTCTGTACATTTCCTACACAAATATATTCCTACAGATGTAGATTGTAAATGATTGTATTGTACTGTTCAGTACATTTCATTGTATTTTCACATATTTAATACTGTCCTGCTTGAGAGGCACTATCAACCAGAGTCAAATTCCTTGTATGTGCTCCTCACATACCTGGCCAATAAACACAATTATGATTCTGAAAATATCTCTGAACATCTACCGAAGTTCTCTGCAGCAGCTTCAGCCTCGTCAGGACATGTGCTTTACGACACACTGTGAGTCACATGGGAAGAACATATAAGGTCAGTGGTCTACACAGAACAGAATATGGTGTTAATTTATGTACCCTTTGAGGCCTTGACTCCATTCATTCATCTTCTAATCATTTGTTCCAGGGCTTTCCTGGCCCTGATTCTTCTGAGTGCCTCTTTATCCAGTTGCAGGAGGCTCCTATTGATCAGGCCTATTGCAGTTCATGAAAACTGGTCTGGTGAGGAGCAGGAACATCAATGCCTGGAGACATTCATGAGAAAGAAGAAATCACCTCCAACATTTCTGGGATCATACAATACTTTGGGTTCATGCTCACCATCTTGCATACACTTAGCTATTACTACCATGTGATGGTCCCCGTTCAGGACATCACCCTGTGGGTCTGGCCATAAACTTCGGAGTCCAAGTGAGGGTGAAAAATAC
>JBBKCR010032783.1:0-11518 GCA_037577295.1 Ladigesia roloffi
CCATCTGCTCCTGGTTCTTCACTGGTTCAGGACTTCAGTTAGATGCTCTTTGTTCTGCTTGAATGATTCATACATAGTTCACTGTGTGTCTTAACCAGCAGAAACATTCCTCTGAAACTGGTCCGGTTCAGGGACTGGACTAGGAAGCCTGAAGAACTGTTCCTCAAGAAAACATTAACATACAAGAAAGTATGGATCACTGGAAGTACAATATGAAGAAAAGAGGAGGGGGGTCCCCCAGTAATTTTGCACAGAACTCAGTGGCGTAACAACATAGTAATGGGCCCAGGTGTGAAAATTTGATCCGGGCCCTTATACAGTTTCAAATGTATCCCAAGGATGTTTTAGCTCCGATACATGCAATACACATTAAGGGTGACTACAGTCCTCTCTGAAAAGAAGCGCAGAGGTGGTTTATATAGATTGCAATTACGAATACAAAAATACTGAACTACGTGTGTGCTGCTGTAATTTCTGCAGCAAAACAAAGCCCATGATTTCGCATCTGGTGGCTGAAGCTGCTTCACTGCAGCTGCGCGTCTCCACTCCGCTACGAACAGTTTTTACTGGAGCTTTCTGCAAACCACTGCAGACCTGGATTACACACCTTTTTATTTGATGCTTGGATTTTTAATGCTGAGGTTTTTTTTTGTTTTTTTTTTAAAGGAGGTAGGTCTGGGGTAGTGATGGGTCCCGAGAGTTCACGGGCCCGTGTGCGACTTCACCTGCTGAACCTGCTATAGTTAGGCCATTGACAGTCCTGTATATCAAATAACTGAATGGTCCCACACAGCATTACAAGAAGTCATCTTAGGAATAGTTAGTATATCACACACACAGTAGAAAAGGAAGAAAATAGCTGTTAGAACCATAATTCATCTTTTCCCCCCCATCGTCAGCCACATTATATTGGAACTGTATGTTTCCTACGTCTCTCTGTATATTAATTAAGATAAGATAAACCTTAATTAGACCCACGATGGGAAATTTGCCTTGTTACGGAAGCAAGTTAAGAGCAATAATAACAATGTAATAAAAGCTATACAAACTTCACAAGTAATATAAAAAATATATAGACATTTGTATGTGCATGCAAATGTACATGTAGCTAGAACCTATATATGTATGTCAATAATGGCCATTAATTGTGTGTATCCTCATTAAATTACAGATAATACACCAGTGAGCACCACATTTTGTTGAAATCTAAAAACTGTTCCTCACTTCCTCGGAGGCTCTGCGGCTTCTCCAAACTCCGTTTTCACGTCCACTCCATCTCCTCCCTCCTTCTTCACCTCCGCCTGCAAGCCCTTGTCTTTCTCCACAGCGGCCACTTTCTCCTTCTTCTCCTTGGGTCTGGGAGGAGCCCGGCGCCTGGACTTAGGGGCGTCCCTGCAGCCACAGAGTATTACAGCAACTCAAAGTCTTATTTAATTATCCTAAAATTCTAATAATGTCCACAATAAAAGTCTAATAAAATTAATATCCATAATCAAATTTGAAAATAATATATAGTACATTCTGTACTACATATTCTTAACAGCCTTTTTTGTGGACATTCATCTAAGACAGGGGTCACTGAACCTAAGAGCCACTTCACAAGTACACTTGAAGAGTTTACCTCAACTTATTTAAACTTGGAGTAAAAAACATGTTTTAAATGCGTTTTTAAAGGTATTGTCATCTTTAAATCTATATAAATGCAAATGTGTTTAAAGAAGAATAGCCACAGGATAAGATTAAATGTTTGATGCTGCTCACTGGTGAGTTGAGCTACTTATGTGATCCTGGACCTGACTTTCCCATGACTTTTCTTGACCAAAAAGCTGAATTTCCATGACCTCCCATATAAATAAATATATGGAATATATTTATAAAAAAATATCCAATATAACATTTGGATGCCGAGTTAAAAAGGGCATTTAAGATGTTACAGAATTCAACACTGCATTTACGTCACTGTTGTTGAATACAGGCAGCTCCGCTTGTCGAATGGGCCAAAAGCTCCATCTCTGACCTCCCCTACATGCAGGTTTATCTAGAACTGGCCGAAAAATGGGCCATTCTGAACAAAGCAGCTGTACATGCTGTAAAGCTAATCGATGTGGATTCCTTAAACTAATCATTTTCATAAACATAACTTGTAATGAACACTTGCCTGGCATGTTTCGTAAGTTGGGGAGTGTCGACACAGACTTTGCACTCTAGAATGTTGCTCATTTTTAGTGCGGGAGAGGTTTCAAGCAAAACATGAACACTCACTGGGATCCAAGACGAGTAAACACACATCAGGTTTTGGCTACTGCACTTTATGCCATTAATAAAATTCCCCGATAATTCCCTGATTGTCACCCAAACGACCAAACTCCCGACTTTCCCTGTCTGGAAATGCCTGAAATCCCTGTTTGCAATTCTCACCCTGTTGGTGACTCCTGTTCTAACAAAACAACAACAACAAATGGGACCCAGCCCTGTACACCCCCTTGGCCACACCCCCACCCCCAGCCCACCTTTCAGATTTGGGGTCGTAGCTCTGGTCGTTCAGGTCATCTCTAAAGGGAACGTCTTCATCACTGCTGATTCCCTCCTCATCACTGAAACGGAGTCAGAGAGAAACTCAACACCAGCACACACCAGTGTTCCCAGTCACCCACACTGGATTCCAGACTCAGCTTTTCTCTGGTAAAGGGGCTTCTCCGGGTTTTGGTCGCACTAACACCGACTAGTTTTATTTACATAAAAAAGTTTCCCAAGAATCTATCAGCACTTGCTGTGCTGCTCTCAAACCAGGACCCCGCAATCCAAAACACTCACTCATTACAACACAGCAAACAGATACAAATCAGCTCCATGGATAAAACATGTTTACTTCTCTCAGATCTTTTGTACTGTAATATTTAGTTGAGGAAGTGTTTGGAGAAAAGTCACTGTTCCACTTATCCCAGATGTTGTCGATCAGTTGAGGAATGTTTGGAAACAAATTTTTGCTGCTTTTGTTTACAACTGGAGGAGAGGTGGATCAGACATGTTGACATGGTTTAGGACACAGCGTGACTTACTACTCAAGTGATCAAATACGTAGAATAAATGATAGACGCTTTGATGAAAGACGCTTTTATCCAATCTATGCAGAATCTAAAGGGTGCATTATTGACTGGATTTTGAAAACCCCCCATTTCTGGTCCGATACCTTAGAATTTTCATCTACTTTCATCAACTGTATCCGCTTGTATTCACAATGTGCATATTATTAACGGAAAACTCCTGATGACAAAAATGTTTTCGTGTGTCACACTGGCTCAGTGGCTCCACCTGCTGCCTAAACCCCCCCGGGACCATTAATGGAAAACTCCACAACCCGACATGGAAAAATGAAAGAGTGAAGCTCCAGAGCTGCATTAATGTTCCATCAGTGCGGTTCTCTACCTCTGGCGCTGCGGCCGGTAGTTCTGGTCTTTTGGGTCGTCCACAAACTGAGGCTCTTCCTCCCCCAGGACTTCATCACCCCCTTCTTCTGCCTTTTTCTCAGCACTGAAGAAACACAAACAGAACAGGCATTGTGGTTATCCTGCAACATTTTGAACTTTGCAATATAGAAGAACACTGGAGAGTCTACAGTGCGACAGGTACAAAGACCTGGAGAACCTAATTGTTTTTGTTAACTTGGGCCAGTTACGGGAAAAAAACAATATGCGTGTACAAAACATGACTTGTGAGAACACCCCAGAGACCACTAAAGTGTAACACTGTGCGTGTGTAAAAAGTATACAAGCCTACCATCTTCCTCCTGTGCTCTTCTTGTCTGCTTGTTCCACTTCCACTGTGGAAATATTACATGGAGTAAAATTACAAAACAGAAACGAAACAGCAGACTCTCAACAAAAGTAAAACAGCATGCTGTCTCTGTTCAAAGTCTGACTGATCTCTGATACAGAGTGTTTTTGGCATCATTCATGAGTCTTGCATGTTCTTTATTTACAAGATACCACCAACAAACACACACCCACACATACCTACACATATGTATATATACATATTAGGGGTGTGCAGCTATTTGTATCTGTATTTGTATTTGTTAAAAGGGAGAATTATTCATTTTCTATTTCAAGTAACATTAAAATGCAGCGTGTAAAGCTCCGGAGCGCAACCATGTTCGCGAATACAAATGTTTTTTTACAAGTATTTATCCGTATTCGTAAAGTATTCGTAAAAACACGTTATTTGTGCCTTTCCGAATATCGTATTCGGGTTTGGCTCCACCCCTAATATACATATATATATATATATTAAGGGTGGAGACAAATACAAATATGGTATTCGGATTGGCACAAATAACCTGTTTTTATGAATACCGTATTCGGACAAATAATATTTGTATTCGGGAACCAAACCCCACCCCCAAACCCACGCTCGCGTGGTTAGGGCTCTCACCCTGCGATAAGAAAGTCGTGGGTCGTTCCCCAAAACTGCTAGGCACCTCTAAGTTGCCATGAGTGAGGTTAGCGTCCTCACACACTGCTCCCCACGCACTGCTCCCCGGGCGGCATGTTCATGGCTGCATGCTGCTTCACTTGGTGAATGGGTTAAATGCCAAGGAGGATTTTCGTGCTCACCAATGTTTACTTTCACTTTTAGATACTCGGCTCCCCTTGCCCTCGTCACACGCTCAAGGTCAGGAGTGAATTCGGGGGGCTGGACGGAGTTTGCGTGCTGAATTAAGAATTTTATTAGAATACAAATACAAATACTTTTCCCCTTTCAAGAAATACAAATACGAGTAGTGCCTCTCTGCACACCCCTAACACATTATATATATATCATACACACACACACACACACACACACACACACACAATATCCCTGCGACCAGAAAGTCGTGGGTCAATCCTGAAGACCGCTAGGCACCTTTGAGGTACCCTGAGTAAGGATCCGTCCTCACACTCTGCTCCTCGGGCGCAGAGTTTATGGCTGCCGCTGCTTCACTTGGTGACTGCGTTAAATGCAGAGAAGGAATTTCGTGCTGTTCACACTGTGTGCAGTGGTGTTTTCACGTATGACCAATTTATCAATTTCACTTTCAACCCCTCAAAATATATACACAAATACACACACACACACTCAATGATGTCACCAGTCATTTCAAGGTCTCCTTT
Organism: Ladigesia roloffi; assembly: GCA_037577295.1. Lineage (NCBI taxonomy): Eukaryota > Metazoa > Chordata > Actinopteri > Characiformes > Alestidae > Ladigesia > Ladigesia roloffi. The sequence goes on from JBBKCR010032783.1 coordinate 5,154, forward strand.
TTGCTGCATTAAAACTGTTTATTATGCTTTTCAGAAATACAAAACAGAAAATACTGCTCATACCGCACACAGTCTCTGGTTCTGGTTCACTCTTGCACACGACCCGAGGTGACCCCTTCTGAGTCCGTGAGGAGGGGGTCCTGCTGCGTGTCTGAGTCCGCCTGCCGGCCCCCGCTGTGGAAAGAGAGAGGGGCGAGAGACACCACCTTCAAACTGACCTCAACCACTTATAGCAACTAATTATTGAGCATCTAATGACTATTCATATCTTTAATAATCATGGAATAATGATCACTGTCATTAATCTAATTAAACACGTGTCCCACAACATAAAATTCCTTAAAACAAGCCATATCGCCCCCTACGCTTCCTGTGATGTATTACAATCTCTCATTATGAATATTTTAGGACAGAGAATCACCAGTGAGCAGAAATGATGCTTAATAATGTCTTCTGAGGGCTAAGCATAGTAATTAATTGCTTTTCAAGGAAAACCCATATTGCCCCTGCCCTTCCTGTAGTGTATAATAGTCCTTCAGTACAGTGTTGTGGATTGTATGACATTTTGTTTTAAAACGAACTTCTCCCTCCCATCAACATTGTCAATGATTAATCAATGTTATAGATTAATCATTACAGCCCTGTTTGCTAAACTCCTGTTACCTCGAGTGCTGCTGGCAGCATCCTTGTTTTCTCCAGGCCTGAGAAGAGATAAAGAGAAAATAAACATTTGAACATTGTTGTAATCAGAGCAGCCCAGCAGATTAAAGTACACATTTTGACAATGATCCTTTGAACAAAACCATTTCTCAAACAGAAAAAACAAAACTTGCCTCACTTCAGACAACATTTACTCCCATACAGTCTCTAGGAGAACTTCAAACATCTAGATTCCTGTGCATGTTTTTCTTAGCTCTGGTCCTGGGGTGCACCGTTCCACACATTTAAGGCATTTTTCCTGCTCCTACATTGATCAGCCTCATTTACTCCTGTTTAACTAACTGGATGATAATCATGTTCACCTAGTTTGTAACAATAAGCACATGATCATTTACTCTCAAACTGCACATTTTTACAAATTTGGTATTTATTTAACATTTATTGAATTATATTCAAGTATATTTGCTAATATAATGTCATATCCAAATTTATTATGCATTTCTTATTCTATTCTGTAATTCTGTAAGTCAGGACTACGTTTCACTGCAAGTTGTATATGTTTAATTATCTATGAAATAAATAAAATCTGGAATCTTAAATGATCTTCAGCAGTGTTCAGAAGTTGTGTTTTAGCAGGAAAAGCATCAAACTGTGCTGAACTAAGGCCCATTAGGCCCAGAATATGAGGACCACTGGGGTGAAGATGCTGCTCTGGTTGAGGAGAAATAAAGACAAATACAGAAGTTCTGCAGCGGTTTTCATCAGTACTCAGTTTAACAATATAATGCTTCAAAACACTAAGACTTTGGTAGTCAATACTTGAATTTGATCACAGAGCCAAATTTCAGATGTTTTACAGACCCATTTATAAGATAATATAAGATGGTGTTTTCTTCTGGTTCTGATTGATCTGAATATCTGTTGAACTGAGCTGAATGAATATCAGAACAGTGAGAGAATTTTAAACTGTGATTGGGCTGAGATTAAAGGAAGACCTTTCTCAGGAGCTGAATTTAAGAAGTGGGAGCAAATCGTAGCATCTCATATAGTTGTTAAACTAAGTTCAGTTCTGTTTAGTTGAAACATGCTGAACTGAGGGCAGCGTTACTCTGGACGCTACTCCGGATCTCCTGCAGCAAGAGTCCAGGGCGTGAAGCCCCTGCCCCGGGTGGGTGTGCAGGACTGTAGGGGTGACACTGGGGGTCCCACAGACCCTCAACCTGCTGCACAGCTCCTAGATCCTCCACAGTGCGCTTTGGCTTATCCTACACACGCATTTCTCACCAAAAGCCCTGTTTTTATTGTTTTTAAGAGGACTGGAGTTCGTACCGTCCGGCCGGGCCGCTCTCCCTGCTCCTACGAGCTCTTCTTCTACGGCTCTCCTCCTCTTCCCTCTCTTCATCTTCCTCCTCCTCCCTCTCGGGACTAGTTCTCCAGGCCGGCGGGGCTCTGGCCGAACGGTCTCGCAGAACCCGCCCGGTTCCGGCGGCTCCGTTAGAGTCCGGCTCCCCTGGGCTCCCCCGGGGCCTCAGCCGCCCGGCGCCCCGACCGCGTAGCGCCTTCTTCGGCGAGCCCGCCTCACCCGAGTCCGGGGCCTCCCGCGCGGCCTGCTCCTCTTTGTCCTCCGGAGGACGCCCGGCTCCGCGCTGCGGCTCCATCCGCTCCCACCGGCCCTGGAGCCTCTCCCCCCGTGCTGGAACACCACTCTCAGCCTCCGCCTGGCCCTCAGACCCGGAGCAGGAGCATTTAACCCGCCCTCAGAGAACACGAGTCCGGTCGCTCGGCAAGACCCGGCCCGAGACCAACACCTCAACAATATTCATATATCTATCATCTAACTAGAAACAGGTTTAAACTGCCTTATTATAACTAAACTAAACATCCATCTTTTACAGACCCGGGCTCTTAAAGATACAGCAGAACCGACCCCAAATCAGACCCGAACCCAGCTTCGCCATACAGCTGCGGCTCCTTTAAACAGGACACTGTGCACAGCGCCCCTGGCGGACACAGGGTGAATCACACTGTCATAATAATAATGTCAATAATAATCATAATAGTGTAGAGTTTTCTACACACACACACACACACACACACACACACACACACACACACACAAACACACACACACATACACATATATTCATACGCAGAAATACACACACACACATACAGACTCAATGTCACCAGTCGTTTCAAACCCCTGTATGTAGGTAAAAAATATTTATATTACAGACACACAAAAACACATAGTCAAAACTTTTACACAACACAGGGTTTCACCAATTCTTCATTTATTATTTTTCCAATTTCTATTCTAAAAGGAGAGAATCTGTAACAGTGCAGGTCTGACTCTTATTAACTTTTTGTTGGTGAAATTCTAGACTGCACTCGTTACTGTTTCTAACCCACTTCTGGAGGTCCACATTATCATTAGAATTATAATTATATTAGGAGGCTATCTATCGGTCAGTAGTGATTAACAAAAAATCGTGGCTAATACAGACTCAAATGATTAAAATACTGTGCATATATTTGTTAGTAAAGAATATTAAGTGGATAAATGGGCAACCTCTAAATGTGGAAAACCTCAGTGTGCTTTGACTGTTAGTGTAAAGAGCATCTGCATGGTTATAATGATGTAAATACTCTACTGAGGTTTTGCCTAACAACGGTTACACTGAAATTAAACGTGTGTTCCAGGATTGGGATTCACAGTTGTGCAGTAGGTGGCGCTATTAGCTCACATTGAGAAGGTCCTGGGTTCGGGTCCTGAGGGTTCTCCCCACGCTTGCATGAGTTTACACTAAGTTTCATTGTTGTTTATTTATCTAAAAGGGAAAATGTACATTAATCATTACGCACGAGTCGAGTCATGAAATGCCCCAGATTTAGCAATCTGGCTAACTGACAGCCACAGTGTCTGGAAGATGTTATTTAAAAAAAGAAAAGAACAAACAATACACAACACACATTAACAAACATTATTCAACACGTTCACATAACATGCACAATAAAGGACAAGTATACTGTGATGATTCGCACATCATATACAAAGGAACAATTGCACATATTTACATGTTTGATTATCCAATCCAACTGTTGATGTTTGTGTTCCGTGTTCTGTAGTCTGGTGTTCCATGTAAGTGCTGCTTCATAAGGAAAGACAAAAAAAATGACTGTGTGATATTTTGCCATCCCACACCATGTAGGAGGGCCAAGTTATAAAAAATCTTGTTTTATAACAGCAAACTCAATCATTTTTTCCAATTTAAATGTTCATAATTTGATAAGATTTTAAAGTGATGATAAAGTTTTGATTTGATTTGACTTTATCTCTAGGTGTTTTTTGCTGACAGTGTCCTAGTTAGGCAGTAATTTATGTGTGAGAGAATCATGCCATGCAGGTAGAATTTTGAAGCTCCTGTTGTTAAATTTCAATTTATTTACAGATTTTTTAAAAGTTGGCTTTGTATCTAACTTGTGAATCTATTACTGTGTCCACGTATTTATATTCATTCGCAACTAATAGTTTTCTCCCCGCCATTGTAACATCAGGCTCAAGGTCTTTATTTGCAGACTTCGGGAAAAAAAAACCCATACACACATTTGCTAATATTAAGGAGTATACATGACTGGCCAGCTACTTATAAATACTGACCATTGTGGCAGACAGTGCATCTGCTGCTGCTGTCTTATTTTTTGTCATCTGCGTACATCTGATAGATCGAATCTCATGAAGATAATTTATGTACAGACTAAACAATAAGGGGCCCAATATAAAGCCTTGTGGAACACCAACAAAATTACTGAATATTTTAAAAGTTTTACCACATATAGAGACAAATTGTTTTCACACAGAAAGATTTGTCTTCACCAAATTGAATTAAAATATCATGACTAAAAGTATCAGAGGCTTTTCTAAGATCAAGACAGAAAGTTTCCTTCCGTGTCCTTCCACAGTTCAAAGACCTGCATGTCAGGTGGACTGGAGATGCCAAATTATATATCTACAGCCCCAAAAACAAAATGGGTCCAAGTACAGAAAAATTCTCCTAATTTAGAAATCAAAATATTGTTTATAAATCATAATTTAATGGGAAACAACAAAAAATCAGAATAATAGGAATGATGCAGCGTTTACTGAAAATCTCCTAGTCACTCAAACAAAATGGCAATAATGACCTTTGTGGAGCTTCTACTAGTGTTTCACCATCCAACTTGTGTCACTGTCAGAGGAGAGTGTGGATTACAGTAGTGTTTTATACTTTTTCTTTATTGAATTAGTGATGATTCAGGTGATCTCTGATCAGTCCTTCACAAAGCAGAATGAGGAGCTTGTGGAGGAATTTGACAGACACTGGACTGGAATGGGTTTACACGCAGAGAGATGCTGATTTAAAATAAACCGCAGCATCGCTTGTTTTTTTCTGGAGACGTATATATGTGTTTGTGTGTGTGCGCTTGCTCTGTGATAAACTGTTGATCTTTTCAGGGTGTTTCTCCACATTTCACTCCATGAACACAACAACTGGCTCCAGCATCCTGGCTGAAGATCCCTGTGTGTTAATACTCTTTCCTACTCAGTCACAACTCAAAGACCCTCCAGCAGAGTTTTGCCACTTAGGAAAGTGAATCAGTCGTCCAAAGTTGGAGAAACATCTTTTGCACAAGGGTAGATTTTCACTTGAAAACCAAAGATTACATAATGAATTAAGATTTTCCTCTGCCTGTTTTCTATATTTTGTTACTGGTTAGGGAAAGCATAAGATTGTCAAAAAATAATAACAATAAAATTGTGCAGTATATTGTGTGCATGACTGGTCCTGCTGGTCTTGTTGTTAAAGTGAAGGAGCTCGTTGGAAGGGTGGAGGCTTTTACTGGAATGAGTCAACTGAGAAAGTCCGGGTACTGAAACGTGTCTGTGTTTAATCACAACAAATCAATTCAGCAAATATTTAGTGAAGTATTGCTGTAAGCAGTGGTGCAAGTTCCCCGACCTGATCCTGCTCTTCTGGAACCAGCATTTCTGTTCAACTTACTTCATACAAAAATGTTCATATTTGTGAACTGGGAAAATTTCTTGACGTGTTGAATGACTGAGGCGATTCTTACAGCACTTTGACATAAATAAAGCGTATCCAAAGGTATTAAAATAAAAAAAATCAAACAGTCCAACCAACCATTAAAACCAACAATATTCAAAGGTAACTCAGTGGGTAGGCAACTTGCTTCTGGACCATGAGCACCATGAGTTTTTGGGTTTGAATCCTACCTTCAGCACCATGGATGGGTCCCTGAGCAAGACCCTTAACCCCAAGTTGCTCCAGGGAGACTGTTCCCTGTAGTTAGTAATGAAAGTCGCTTTGGATAAAGGCGTCTGCTAAATGCCATAAATGTAAGTGAGCAAACTATTTAGTCAAATAGTTCTTACTGATTATAGTACTTGAAAATTCCATTAATATCTTGACTGTATCAGTTAATATATCAAACTATCTGTCTTCCTCTACTTATTAGCTACATTAGCCCCATAGCTAAATTTCCTTTTCTGATCTGTGAAATTTGTGTAACATGCAGATATATGAAGCCAAAACCAGAGAATTTAGTGAGAAATTCTGAGTTTTTTGTGAGAAACTGAACAGTATTTATATCATTTTTTACCTCTGAAAGACGACCGTCTCGAGCCCCTTGTGTATGCTCTTTGG
>JBBKCR010032803.1:0-10459 GCA_037577295.1 Ladigesia roloffi
GTGTGTGTGTGTGTGTGTGTGTGTGTGTGTGTGTGTGTGTGTGTGTGTGTGTGTGTGTGTGTGTGTGTGTGTATAAATGAATACAAAACATTAGATACGCTGTGATTATGCAGCCTAATGCAGATGCTTATTGCAGATTACATCAGTTTAAATTTTACTATGAGAAGCTAGTCATTTAATTATATACTTTAAATCATTTATAATAATTCATTGAATACAGTCAATACATTCTTTCAGAAATGTTTATTTTTAACATCTAGTTATTATGTTTAATTTCTTTTACAGTTTTCTGTTAATTTTTCGCTGTATTCTTTCTTCGTGTTACCTTTTCCAAATATTGGTATTGGAAGCTCCACGCACTTAATTATATAATATTTAAATGTTTAGTATCAGTATTTCATTAAACATTATACTCTATTCAACTTCAAATAGCATAGTAAATTCATTTTGGCCTCTTGTATCAGCTCTCAGGCTCTGTGTTGCTGGTAATTTTCACTCTAACTCAAGTTGCTTTTGTTTTGTTAGGCTACTTGACATTACTAAAGCGTTAATTTTACTGGAGTGTAGTGAAAGGCTACTCTACTTACCCCTACCACTGTTACTTAACATTACTAAACATTTTAAAGGACGTGAGTCAAGGAAAAAAATATCTAACCTCTGGAGGAATCCTCCCCCTCAGCAGGCTGTGCGGCCCCCTCTCCAGTGACCTCTGTGTCTGAAGGAGGATCAGCTTCATTTGAGAACCTTTCGCCCACCGCTACAACCATCTCTGGTTTAAAGTCCGACCGCCCTGAGCCTGAACACACGAAGCGACCTGATCGACACTGACCCAGGAGCCTGAGAGATGATGCTGAAGCTAAAAAACTATATGGATAAAGGAAGGATGAAATAACATCCAGAGGGAGTGGTAGGGGTATAGAGAAAATGAGCAAAAAGAAAAAAGAGATCCAGATATTCAAAGGGCAGCGAGGTTGACACAGATGTGAGCGCATGCACTCAGATCCACTGAATGACCTGTTACAGTAACCCCCCCCACACACATACACACATCAACACACACAAACTCCTAATCCCACAATCCTCTCCTGCTGTTAGAATATCAGTAGATCCACCCCCTTAGTAACTGCCCATCAAATAACTCCACCCCCACCTACCCTCCAAATCCATCTAGCCTTATGTAAGCCATCTTATATAAGTCTCTATTGCTACAAGAGCAGCTCTAAGGATGTCATATCACACTTCATCTTCCTTCAGCATACCTCTCATACTACCTTCTCCCTCTCTCTCTCCTTCTTTCATTCATAAGCACAGGGTTCATCAGTTCGCTTCCCAAGATAAACATTCTTCCACCCAATGCTGTGGATTCTGTACACTCCAAATGTTTCTGGAGAGCAAATGACTGCTTTGATTAGTGGCTTTCACTTTCAACCCCATGTTAAGACTTTATAATAGCCTTATTACAAAACACCACTTTCCAAAAAGACTACATGTATAAAGCACTTAGAAATTAATTTAAATGTGTTTATTAGTCCTAAACACAATCAAGATCATGAACAAGCAGTAATATCACATAGCGTATTTTTCGGCCTATAAGACGCACTTTGTCTTCCCCAAAACAGGAGGGAAAGTTGGTGCGTCTTATACGAGGAATATAAATTTTGCCTGCATTAAAACTGCACCTAACTTTGTGTGGTGCTGCTCGCAGTCCTATTTTTATGCTGTGTGTGCTGCAGGCAGGATTTGTGGTATGTAATGCGGGCTGTGGAGACTTCTCTGACCCTCGTGACAAAAACGAGACGAGTCGTAACATTAATGCTGGTCATGTGACGATAACGAAACAAAATCTATAATGTATTTTTGTTGACAAATAAGAACAACACTAAATGTGGTTTACAATAAAAAAAAACTGTGCTAAAGTGTCTTCATTTTCGTTGACTAAAATGAGACGTTATGTATCTAGAGTGGACAAAAGTTTTGGGACACTGTTATATCTGATAAATAATAGTATGTGATGAAGCTGACAGGTTGAATTATGAACAAAATGTTTATTTATGAATTTAAGGTGTCTATAGCCTCATTAGTAGCAAATATGAAAATAATTTAAAACCATTAATATATCTTTAAATGGGTAGTCTTGTTGTAAAATATTTCTTTACTTTATTAGGAAATACCAGCTGCTCAGTTTAGTTGTACAAATATTAACAAATGGAAAAACAGACGTTGTAGCAAATTATATCTGATTTCTGTGAATCCAGAGTAAGGTATGTTTGGTATTGAAACATTGGTGTGTTTTTATATTAAAATATGAAAAGGGGCACAAAGATATGATGTCCTGGATCTTACTACTTATTTAATTATGTCCCAGGTAACACTGTTACAACTTAATTAATGTTGTGGAAGGTCAATACAGTGTAACACTCAGCTTTATTGTGATAGTAATTGCCTGTTTAATACTAAATATTGGACCACAAAGCAGACACTCATCTAATACATCACTAATGAATTAGAGATGTTTTGCATCAAACACTCCATGAACTCTGTTACTTCATGACAGTCTTTTCTGACTTATTTGCCAAACACTAAGAAAGGTTAGTGTGAGATCCACTCCAGCAATCCAGCACTCCAGTAAAACAATGTGCAACAACATTCTGAGGTCAGCACAAACCCGAAACAGACGATTGTGTAAGTCCATACTATAAACACTGAAGTCTGGCCCCAGATCAGCTCTTAGAAGATCAGTTTGGCACATGCACAGCTGTGCCGTAAGAGGATATTAACTGTCCTCTCTAATCCAGCAACCCTCCCCCACTCTCTCTGTCTCTCTCTCTCTCTCTCCCCCCTCATTCCCTCACTAGCCTGGACTAATGTAAATCTGAGCGGGATTTTAATCCTGCTACAAAAGCATGGGATTACAGAATTTACTGTGCATCTTGGGAACAGCTAAACTACCATTCAAAGTCTCTATCATTTTCTGGTATACTCTCATTTTACCCTTAGAAGTGATTACTTTTATTTTATATATGTTAAACTCTTAATGTCTCATGTTCTTCTGTTCATGTCAAAACTGAGAAATGACAAAAACCATGGCACAATTGTAAAGGATGTTTCTTTTTCTTTCTGGAGAACAAAACTGTTATCATAACAATTTTTCATCAAACTCCAAAGAGAACATCTTCACTTCTGCTTACAAACAATCTAACAACATTGCGTCTGAACATTTTTGGACATTCTTCTAAAGCTTGGAAAATACATTCCTGGTTTTATTTAAAGCTTGCAACAAGCATATTAAGATGCATTTTTAACCCATAATTTAATTTATATGTAACATTTCTACATTTCTGTTTACCATCTGAAAGAAACTAGCCCTTGTATTCACAGTCTGTGAATATTCAGAATATTGTGTTGGCCTAATGTGACTTTTCAGGGTGGATCTGAACATTTATGCCTTCAAATCAGCTTCAAAGACATATCCAATGGGAGAGCTAGCAACATTTATCAAGACACCATGCAGGAAATAAAACAATATTTTGATCGTTTTCCTTTGGGCATTTAAAGTTTTTTACCATAACATTTTACCATAACAACCAAAATCTAATTATGAAATAAGAGTAGTACAGTTTTTCTTTTCATTTTTAAATGTAAACATGTTTCTTTTCAACAACAAACGAGCTAAAAAATGTAACTAATTACCACACTAGTAAAAATTTAGTATCTATTTTCTAAGAGTGCATTAACAAATTGGGTGTAAATGAGAGAAATAGAGAGATGGGGAATATGTATTTACAGAAAACACAGTATGACCCTCTACCTGTGTTGGATTATGTTAGATTAGATTAATGCGGTATTGAGCCCAGAGGGAAACTGATTTGTTGCAGCATCATAAACAAACCATGTGGATAACTAGGACACAACAAATTGAATTAACACTTTGAACTCTGGGCCATTTATAAGCAATTTTGCATCCCTTTATTTATTGGGCTATGATGTTTTACTTCCATAAGCTAGACATTCATGCCTCATTTTGGTTTTTTTTTGTTTTTTTTTCAGAAGATCCAGGGCTAATTATTCATGTAGTTATTTCATGTGAAACTAAGTAAAATCTTGCTATTATTATTTTTATAAGCAAATTCTATTTTTTGCCTTGTGAAATGTAACTTTTTTTCTTTTATTTCTCTTTTATCTCTACTTTAAGAGATTTAACTTTAGAAATGTGTGGTGTTTTTTTCAAACTAGGAGATCTATTGGCTTTTTACAACATAAAAATATGTGCTTATTTCCAGGCGAAATTTGAATTTGACATTCCTTGGTACTTCTAGAATGCAGTCAAACACGTTTCCCCAACAATTACAAATATATGACACCATTACAAATAAAAAATAATAATATAGCAACGGTATAAAAATAAATATATTAATTATATAGATATACAGTGGGGAAAATTATGATGATTTATGATGAATTTGTTACACTCTATGCGACGACCATTGTGTGGAATTGAACACACACTTTATTTGCACCTAAAGTAAGTCATTTGGAATTCCAGCAGTGTGTTTTTTGTTGGAAACCTTTTCAAATGTACTCTGTTTTAGGTAAGTCTCAATTTCAGTGTATCTTGCATGTGTGTTACTTCTGTTGGAAGTTATGAGTCTAAGACTAAAGGTTACAAAAATGAGCGCAAAACGTGTTCAAGTATTTTAAAATGTTAAATGTTAAGAGAAAGTGTAAAAATGTAACTTTCCAACATTTGTAACATTATTGGATGGGGTACAGCATACAGCTAATGTATTCTTTTATGTATACACAATGTGAATTTAGTTATTTAGCATTAACTGGACCAGTGGCCTGAGCTAACGTGAGTATAAATTGAAATACAGCATAAATACTTCTCACAGAATCTACCATCTGGTCCAGCCCTCAAGGTTCTCTAGGCACTTGCATGTCATTGATATTTCTTCCACAAGGTAACATCCCATCTGTCTGAAAGTCCTCCAATTTTGTAGCAGTCATACCACAGTTTAACCCCACCACTCCAACAAACAAAAAATGTAACACATTATCCCACCATACTGTGGACACAGTTTTGATATAAACAAAGAATTATGGAGAACCTGAACTAACATTGTCTCTCGATTCTATTCTCGGATCAAATAGGAGGGGCTGAAACATGATATCTGTCAACATAATGTTTTCCCTGCTCACTGGTGATGTATAGCTCTGGAAAAAATAAGAGACACAGCAAAAATATTCTGTTTTTCAGGCTGTATCAGTCATGAACTGAACCGCTTTGTCTTTAAGACTGCTGACAATATTTCTCCTAAAAAATTGTTCTTTAAAGCCTCATTTTAAAGGAAAAGACAAAACATCAAAACAAGAGAAATTATGCAGTGTTTACAGAACTTGAATGATACAAATAAAATTCATCTGATGTTCACTCTTTAACAAAGTGACTATAATTACCTTTGACATGCTTCTAGTAGTGTTTTGCCCTCCAGCTGGTCACAGTGTAAGAGGAGAGAGTTGATTACAGCAGAATTCTTAAACTTTTGCTTAATAAATAAGATTTGATTCAGGTGATCAGTAATCAGTACCTCATAAAGCAGAATGAGGTGCTTGTGTAAGCAGGGGCGGCGCCAGAAATCTTGGGCCCCATGCAAGATTAGAATTTTGGGCAACATTATTATTAAGATAATATTACTAGCCCCTAAAAGGGCCCCATGTCAGTGCTGGGCCCCTAGAATCGTTCTAACATTTCCCCGCCTGGCAGCGCCCTGTGTGTAAGATTTTAACAGTGCAGTGGTCTCTTATTTGTCCAGAGTTTAAATCAAAAGTCATAAAATGTTTAAGAAGTGGCACAATGTGATGGAATATTACAGACGAGGTACAGAAGATCAATTTTGCCTCTTTTTGATACATTGCATCCCTGACAAATAAATGCAATTCCTTATATCCAGATATAAGTTATTGACTTGGGAATTATCACTTCTAAGATTCAATAAATTGCAACAGATGAGGAGAATGAATCAGTTATTAAATTAAATAACTCTCTTCAATATAGGTGGTCATTTTGATTGTTTCTTGGAAAAAAGGGTTATATACACACTTTCAAAAGAGCAAATAAACAAAAACACACACACACACACACACACAAAAGAGAAGCTGATGCTATAGTATTAGCAAAGCCTGGTAAACTATTAAGCAAAATTCAGCATAGCTTTAGTCAAGCTTCAAATCAATGAATATGGAATACTATTTTAGTTAAGCTCAAATATTTTTTCATCAAATTTAGCAGGATAAGAAGTTTAGCAAATTTTATTATTGCTAATGGCTAAAGTTAATAGACTGAAAAGCTAGTTCCTTCAAGGAGAGACAGGGGACTTGTTTGGCCAGCAAAGCATCTAAACATGTAGAAATCAGAATCATTTGAACTCATCAGGAGAAAAAATAATTTGCCATGTAAAATAATGTTGTAATATTCTGTTATATTCATTTGATATCTAGAAGTTCTCCTATTTTGTGGATATAGTTCTAATTAAGTTCTGATTAAATCTTATTTAACATAAGGCCAATCGTGCCTAAAGCTAATTCACTTTGATTAAAGAGCCTCGCAGGCCAGACGACTACAGCCCCTCTGTCTCTGATTATCTACCTGTGATCATTGTTGCCAGGAAAATGAGATCCAGCTGTGAAGAAAATGCACATAGTACCTGTGTCTGTTAGTTCTTCTGACTGAGGTGAATCTGTGACATGACAAAGTATACCTTCACTGTCCTAGTAAGTTCAGTCATTTGTTCTACGAATTTATCATAATCTTCTTTCCTGAACCCTGCTGATGTTTAACATGTAAAACGACTCTGCATTGTGGTTGAAGGAAATAAAAATGACTGCAGGTGTGGTCAATGATGATGAATAAATAATGCATTAAATAAGATTATACTCTGTGACTGTCAGACCACAACCTTCTACCTTCAGCAAAGTAACTTCAAAGAAAAGGAATATTTGCAACTTTCAGTGTAAGTTTAGGTAACAAGATGTCACTTTTAATCAAAAGTTTCAGTCTGTTTATAGTGAAATTTGGAACAACGCAAATATCAGTGTGTATTGTTTAATTATGTAAAAAAGTGGGAAAATGCAAATGCAAGATCCGGTTCATATCCATATTTATATCAGTATTTATATTTAAAAAATTAAATCCTTAAATTTTGACCATGTCTTTAATTTGGTCCATTCAGCATATGGAACACTTTTAAAGAGTGAAGAAAAGGATAATACAAAAAATGTTTAATGAAGTTAGAACCAGGAGTGGAAAATGTTTGGGTAAATGCTGAGTAACATGTCCATTATTTTGGATCATTTCTTTGTTTTGCTGAAATTGATACCATTTCCAAAAGATTAAACACAATGGTTGCTTTAAAACCTTTTAAAGTACACATTAAAATTTCAAAATATACAAACACTGCCACAACATTAGCACGAGTAAGCATCTGTGGGACAAAGGCCAAATTGTAATGTCTGGGTCAGAATATTTCCAAAACCGCACCACAAAATCTGGGGAGCTCTTTACATTTGTTTTTGTGTTTCTTTATTTTATTTTTCCATTTGAATGGCATTTTAGCAGGTGCTTTTATCCAAAGCAACTTCCAGCAACTTGGGGTTAAGAGTCTCACTCAGGAACCCAGGGGTGGTGTGCTGAAAGTGGGATTCGAACCCATGGCCTCGAGGTAAAGAATCTGCTGCTAACACTTTAGTGCCAGATATCACAGTACACCTCAACAGGTCACAGCCGGGGTGAGAACAATGTACAGAATATTGCGGAGGTGGTTTAAATGTACTTTTTACACCCCTGGTTCAAAAATGAAAGTGATTGTATAAATGAAATACGAGATCATTTGTAGATTGACAGCCAGATAGTGTCTACACATGTGTTAGAATAATAAACAAATCCTTTAGCTGTAGAGCACCTGTTTCCTGAACACTTAGCCAGTAGAAAAGTTTGAAATGAACAGCACAAAACACAGAAAAGTGCAGTACGTTCCAGCCAGTAACTTATTTGGTTGCATGTTCTTTTCTGTACTGCCTATTGACTATTTATCTGTACACTCTGGGGAAGTTTCCTAATTCATTACTCTTTGTTCAAAGAAGCCTATAGGATTCCTGTCAACATTTCACACACACACAAACAGAAGGACAACACACTAAACTTACTTCTTCCTGACGATGATCCCAGCTTTCACCTTTCCAGGAAAACACTGAATCTACAGAAAGAAACAATATTAGTGTATTAGACATCTCACACATACACACACACACACACACACAGTTGGTTCCCTTCCCCAGCCGGGACGGAGACTGTCACAGCTCTGCTAATAGTACAATAGGCCGATTGTGCCATTACTGACCTGACGCTCCATGATATGTGCCATAAGTCTGTTTTTAGCTATGAGCCCAAACCATTGCACACAGTTTTTCTGCTCTTTCCCTTCACCACCACACACACTGGATGAACTTTCAATGTTAACATGACATTCTCAGAATAGCATTAGTTATATTTATTCAGATACAGTTAAATGTGGACAGAACTTTACGAAACACAAGCTCCCAACCAGATGAACTCTCATTTTCACTCACTGTAAAAGTGCATCAGTGGATTAGATGCATGTTCTGTTGGCAGCAATTCAACTGCATTTGTTTCAGAAACAGACATGTACAAATGAAAAAAAGAGTATACTTATATATTGTTTTTATATTTTTCTATGGTTTAAATTATTCATCCAGTTGCATATGTTAATTCAGTTCTTTCTTTTATCAAATTAAATTATGGTGAAATCAGAGATCTTGTCATTGTAAGGTTTAAATCCCTCCAATGTACATCATCAGTCTCCTACCTACACCCTTCACAGCCCCACAGTCACAAGGGTTGGTTAACTTGTTGGTCCCACCCTCTGCTGGTGTTGCTGGGCAGCAAATGGACGGATGGCACATTTGAGAAGGATTAAATGTGAGGGATTTAGAGTAACTTCTGTTTCAGCTTCTCAAACCAAACACTTTCAGGGTTTGAATGCATATTCAGTAGTCAACAAAATTGTGATGATCAGGCTTTTATGCTTGAGGAAATGTGGCTTTCTGAGTTATTACAAATGTTTCTGTGAGCCTCTGAAAAGACTTTCTGCAGGGGAATTTCCCCTTCATGAATCCCTTACCTTCACTAAAGCCTCTGAAAAGCCAAATCTCACACAAATTATCACAGCAATCATTTTAAGGACTACAGTGTCTCTTTGATTTTCCTCAGTATTTCTAGTATGTTAGCATGCACTGTGTAGGATACATTTACTAAGATATAATAAACATTCTCAGGACTTTTTAGATCTTTAAAATACCCTGACGCTTAAAGGTTTGTGAACATAATAGAATTGTGAACATTTCTGCACAAATATGAACCAAAACATCATCAGATTAAATAAATATGACCTAAAACATTGCCAGTTAGGCCCATGTAACCCTAAACTTAAACCTAGCTGACCCAGTTTGTGTCCTCTATCAGCTGTGCAACAATTTTGATTAGTAAACCTACTAACAGCTGAGTTTAATCTGAGATTTGAACTGGCAGTATTTAAGCTGACTAACTGGATAACAGTTAAACAACAGCTCCGACACTGGCAGACCTCTACAGGCATAGCAGTGAAGTCTCGGTGATTAGCTGTGAGACTTGTTTTTCTGCCTTTGCTATGGTTTCATGGCTGTTAACATGAATCACGTGAGTGAATCAAAATCACACTTCTTGCCTTTACCCATGGTAATAAAATTTCTGCTCACTTCACATCTTACTGGCCAATATGGCCCCCTGATATGAGGATTATATGCTGACTTTGTGAGCTGACACTTGAATAGGATGGCTAAATAGCCTTCATACACAACAGCAAAAACTCTCAAATGGTGCATTTTGTTTTACCACATTATGCAGTAAAACCCAAATGTCTGATCATTTGAAGGCTCAGTGATCAATGTCTGGGCTCAGTTTTCACACATTATACGTATATGCAAGTATACATTTTTATTACAATCAAATTGACAGGTTTGTCTACAGGTCAATTTTGGACTTTCATGTTAAGACACTTTCCTGTATTTCATTCAGCCAGCTGTGATCTGTCTTAACACCAGACTGTTACTGTAGTGTGGGCTATAGTTGGAGATGCACTTGGCTTGCAGCAGAGATGCATTCTAGTTAAGTTGCAACAGGATAGTCCTATGATTCAGCTCTTGTAAATTTTTGCTGATTTTTGCAAAAATTGCAGAAAGAAAGCTGTTCTAGTGTTTTGACATGTTGTAGTGTTTAAAGCAAAACTACAAAAACTTGAACCTTTAGAACTCCCAGTCAAATAAAAAATGTGTGATTACACTGAAGGTTCAATCTGTGATTCACAATTAATAACAAAATAAAACCAAAGAAAAATATGACAACATG